>OFHS01004614.1:0-13498 GCA_900245855.1 Calvadosia cruxmelitensis
TCATTCTGTGAAACGTGCCATTTATTGGCAACTGATTGCATATATGTACTTCAGTTGAATACGAGTAATAAATAAATTGATTGATTGATGATGATGATGATCAGGAATTGATGTTTTCAATTAAATGGAAGATAATGATGATGAATACAGTCTTGCTTGAAGCAACCATTAAGCTGATAAAAGCCTGGACAAATGAAAATTGGTATCTAAACACATAGCTGGTTGCTAAAGACCGATAAATTTGCATTACTTGAACATTTACGTGACTATTTTTATCGCGGTCTCTGAAGACAGGCGTTCATTAGTACAGGTTGAAAAACAAAAATTTGAAACAAATCACATAGGTCAGATAAGATTTTACCTGGTGAAAATGTGACGAATCTTGAACGTGCTGCTCGTATGCTGCGTCATTTGCAGAATAATACTGTGGAGCGTCCTGAGATAAATATGGCCCAGTAACTGAGCTAGCTTCCACTACAGCTTCTGCAGATGGTAGATGTTCAGAAAGACTGGTAAGCATAGCAGTAGTAGATGTGCCTTTACTGACTTGAGGAACAGACTCATCGTCTCTTGGAGTTGCGACATTGACGTTGTCAGTTGTGTCAGCAACTATGTCCTTATGAAAAGTAAAGAATCCACTCTCTGTTTGACCGTCATCATCGTCATCATCTGAACCATCGCTTTCAACAAGACGTGTTTTGTTTTTAACAACAGCAGCTGGTTGAATGATCTTCTGTTCTTTCTTTTTTTCTTCTTTTTGCTTTGTAAGAGTGTACGGCACAAGCACCCTGTTTGTCTGACTTTGAAAAACCTTGCTGGATGCTCCGCCACCCAGAGAGATGCTGTTCTTTGGTGTTGGAAGCAATGCCATCAACCCAGATCCTTGCTAACAAAACAAAAGAAACAAGTGAATTCAGCGGTTTCTTTATTATAAACCGACTACTGTACGAGACAAAAGAACTGTTACTACGGAAAAACAGCAAATAATGTTATCTCTCATGATCTCAAGCAAACAAGATATCTCAATTGGGCCAATATGAACTCCCAGCTGCTTTACTATGACTTTTCATATCTTAGTGTGAGGGTACGGTTACCAACTTTTTGAAAGCAGCCAAGTGTTGTACTCTATGGAAAATGATCACATTAATTATTTGTGGATAGCAATTGCATGTGAACAGCAGCGAATGAAGCATTCAAAACATGGGCTCCTAATGATGTATTGGACCTTACAAACCGTGTAGTGTAAGTGCAAACCGTGTAGTGTAAGTGCACGTGTGCCTTCTATACGTGTATTCTGTTTCAATTGATCTTTCAAATACAGATACATACATACATACATTAAACGACAACAGGAAGAGTACTAGCTCTGAATAATACTGATGCTTTTCGAAGATGATGGAAAATGAAAACCAAAAGGTAACTTCCCTGCCAGTTTATTCCTACTTCTTTCCTACGTTATCAAAATCATGCTTTGTCTTGATCAATGATCACAATTATCTAAACTGTCCAGTCTGCAGAGTCTGGCATTTGTGCCCCCGAGAGCTTTTCCCTTGGTTGATTGGTGCCCCTGGGTCCTAGCTCAGAGTTCCTCAGGACTATTACAAATAATCACCTGACCATCAATCCTGGTACCTTGGTTTTAGGTCTACTAATTTCAAAACAGGAACTACTATTCTATTTTGCTGACTTGCTACACAAAAAGTGGACAAATAGCCCTTTTCAGGCCGTCCTTTGCTGAGATTGTGGTCCTTTGCCACCAGTACCCCTGACCAGAGCTGTAACGTAATTCGTTACAAGTAACTAATTACATGTAATCGTTACTTTATTGAGTAATTTGTAACTGTAATCGTTACTTTTACATCAAAGTAACTGTAGCTGTAATTCGTTACAAATACTGGCTGTAATTTGTAATCGTTACTTTTAAGGTTGACCTCCGTTACAAGTTACTTTACAAATATCGTACTCTTACAAATGGTGATCTTCAGAGAATATTGCCCTTGCGCAGGTTGCTCAACAGGCCCTTCAGGAGACCTAAGTCAAGGTCAAACTCTGTAATGCGATTTTTACGAACAGTATGAAATTGGCTACTTGTGATAATATGGCCATCTGTTCCTTTTGTGGTTTCATTTTCCGTTTGTCGATTGCAACTGAGTTCAAGAGTCACTCCTTTTCTTTTCGAATTTTCTGTTGCGCGTTGCGGAGCATGGCGTCTTTCCTCGAAGAGTTAAGTGATTCTACAGTTATCGAGGAGGCCGAAAACGATATTGGTGATGGCTCTGTTGAGGCATCGGTGTACACTGTGCTGTATAACATAGTAAGGGTTACCTGGGTATAAAGTAACTATTATTATTTATAACATAGTAAAACACAGTATAGAACAGCATAAACGTTAAAACAACTCTAAAAGTAATTTGTAACGATTACTTTTGAAATAAAGCATTTTGTAATTGTAATTCGTTACTTTTGGAAAAAGTAATTTGTAACTGTAACTAATTACTTTTTGGAGATGTAACTTGTAATTGTAATTAGTTACTTTTTAAAGGTAATTGTTACAGCTCTGCCCCTGACTTCAAATGTCTTGCCACCCCCCCAGATCTCGCCAAACGGTGCCCTATTCTGCAGACTGGACAACTGCTCGACTGTTGTTTTTAAAGTGAGTGCGCTTACTCATTAGATCCATTATGCAATCAAACTACCGCTAGGTTAATATCCATGCCGCTTTTAGACTTTTAAGAACATAGCCCTTATTTGAGTTACATAAATTATATCAACCTTACCCTACACTGTGCATACACTTCATAATGGAACTCTTATCTCAACAAACAAAAAAACAAACAGCAATGAATCATTGAATCCCAGCAGCATCACTGACTGGAATTTATGTACTGCGCGGCAGAGATCTCCGCCGCGCAAGCCTTGCCTGCTGAATCCGCAGCCACGCAGATTCGGGGAATTGAGCTCAGCTGCAGACATTTTATCGGAAAAACAGTCTCTATCCGCGCAATTCTTACTGTAACTCTGTTATTCAAGCTGACAACCGTTGCTGGACCGCGCATTTTGTCCCATCAACGAGAGACCAAACGCGCAGAATATTTCGAAAAAATTTTCTCCAACGCGCAAAATACAAAGATTCCAGTCCGGGCAGCATCTAACGGTAGCCAACCTTGCTGGGGCCTTTCTTTGCCGCTTTCGAAGAATCTTCATCTTCGTCGTCAGAATCCAATTTTCGCTAAAATTTGCAAAAAGAATAATGATACAGCCTTATAGGCCTACAGAATTCAAGCCAACTGTAGCTAAAGTTGCTGCAAGTAAATATACCAAGATCCATTGCGAAATAAAACATACAAATTTAAATGAAAACATGGGGATTTTAATTTTCTCCTTAGCATCTTTCTTTTTGGAATTTGCGTTAGGATCTGGTAAAGACAACCGCATCTTAGAAGTCTTTATGCTGTCTTCAATTTCTTGCAGTTTCTTGTTAGAGCTTTCAGCATCTTCTTTTTGGCTACTCGATACATTTGTCACCTCAGTTCTCCCTGTCTCGTCTGATTCTGATCCACTATCGTCACTAGCCGCATAGGAAACTAGAGACATTGTGAAAATGTAGTCGAATCTCCAAGAATTTAACTGATCTTCAATTTCAAGTCAACATTGTGGCGTCTCTGTTCGGCGCCATGTTTTTTCGAAGCCTCTTTTCCTTTCTGGAGATAATCTAAAGGAGACCACGGAGACCAAAACAAAATACCATGAGACAAGGTATTCAAGATGGCGCTCTTGAAGATCTGGGGTGGCGAATGGAGTCTTCCTTCAATTGACATTACTTGCCTTGAATTAATGGTGAGTACATTCGTTAATGACGAAATCCTTCTCCACGTTATTGTCTGAGGTTTTCTCCATATCGTTTTGTTTATTTGGTTTGGAATGCTAACCCATTTTCGTTGCTACTTGCAGACTCTGACCAACTTTGGTAAATTTCCAGTGAAATTTGAGCCAACATCAGCCACATTATGGAGCAAACCAGGTTTGAACCTCCAAAAATCTTGTGATATCACTAAACTTTTTGGGCTAAACCAATTGTTGTTGAACTTGTCGTTGCTGTTGTTTTGATATGATTTGCCAATTTGATTTATTTGTCAAAAACTCAAATATTTCAATAATTTCTATTTTCACCAATTTCGTGTATTTTTTCTTCCGATTGCGATCTTATGTGAAGTTGATGGGATTCACAGCGTGGAAGACAGTTAAATGAAGCATGGGTCAATTAAAACTGCAAGTCAATGGGCAAAGCCTGCCATATAGCCAGTCTGCAGATTAGGGCACTTTTCGATGAGATCTCGCGTGCAGCAAGGACTTCAGAAGTCATGTGCGCGTACCGCATATGACTTCTGCAGCAAGCTGAGTGCAGCATATAACAGATTTTAAGACAAAAAATAAACAATTTCTACAAAATTCAATGTCTCCTGGTAGAAAACAATGTCTTGAGAAGCAACAGTTTTCATGAAACCAAAATTGAGGTGCGGCAAGGCTTTTCATGTTCATCTATATGGTGTGCGGCACTGTCATACTCTGCAGACTGGCCATATAGGCCTCTAGAGGCGCTTCCCCATCCATTCACTGTATTCACCTAGAAGCTGATAGACTGAGTATGTTTTGTTAAGTTCTGCCATTGGCCCGATGGCAAACCCCTAGTACTTCAAGAAGGGTCATTCAATGGCAAACCCATAAAATTGATCTTTGCCTTCTCACATTGTGATATAGCGTTGTAGTCATTTAGATACAGCCAGGAAAACCTACGTTGTACAATGCTAGGCTATATGGTGCTAAGACATGCAACACATCGGCCATCCTTACTGGAAATTCATTTTAATTTGAACACCATAGACTATGCAAGGGAGTGCTGCTCCAAGCTTACGCCACGCCAAATTCCATGATTTTTAGCAATATTCAGTACTAGCTTTTTCAATTTTCTGTGCTGCTGTGTGTCAGCTCCTGGTACGGAGCCTCCACGCCACGCCGATGATAGTGACCGAAGATATTTGGAACAACAGACATGTTTTCCACTAAGGTTGGCCATTCAAATTTCATAGTTACTTATGTTAGACTGATCAATGATAACACGATTTTCATAATAGCTAACTTTTTATTATCATCTTTATGTACAGGAACTGAGCTACCTTCGTTAGTGGAAGAGGAAGATGTCTACAATGGAAGAGAAGAAATACTGGCATATTTTATTAATAAGGTGAACAAACCTCTTATAGGATCTCTCTCTCTCTGCATAAAATTGACAGGCTATGCATAAGCAAGGTTAAAACCCTTTAATGGGTACATGAGGATTCCGTTTTAGTAAACAAATATTTCATGCTAAAGTGCTGCTTGATAGAGCTGCAGCGTTTATGGAATTTCCATAATTGATTAACCGATTCAAATTACCGATTAACCGATGGTTAACCGAAGATAACAATAGAACAATAGACATCGCAATACAACCAAAATTAGCATGCATGGAATCACTTTGTATTCTTTGATCAGTAACTGACTACAGAACTCAGCATTTATTTGCTAAATGAAGCATTGGAAATACATAGAAGGTAACACCTTGTTGGGATTCTAATTTCCAAGTTCTTAATGTTTCTGAGATTTAGATCTTTCTGCCGTGATGGAGATGGAGTAGGTCCGCATGCTTTGAGCAGTCGAATTGCATTGACGCGAGTGTAGTGTCAGGTTTCTTTTGTCTCGTAGCAGTAGATGAGCTTCACAGAAACACTGCATGGATCAATTTACACTATATCGAAGAATGCTGCGTGGTCGCGTAGTGTTGGTTTTGCTTTTGCCTTCGTTGGTTTGGGTGCTTATGTTTGGGAAAGGTTTCTGTCTGTCGTTTTAAGAATCTGTCTTTCTAATGAAAATTATATTTCCGTTGCAAGCTGCAATCGAATAACGAAACTGTCGCTGCGTGTTGTGAATATGGCCGTGCTCCATGCCTGGCTCCATTTCAAAACAAACTTTGTACGGCTGCTCAAGAGTTTGCGAAAAACCTCGTCTTGTCTATCGAAATGTTCGATTTCAAATCTCTCATCAAAGATTATAAATGAATAGTTTGTCAGACTCCATCTTCTTTGTAAGCTGTTTGTTTATTTTGAGAAGTTTCATGTGGTTCTATGAAATCTAAGCGGAGTTAAATATTAACACCTTTTGTGCGGCAGCGTATGAAGAAAGGGAGCCTGGGCCCTTATCCCAGGGATCACTTGTAATTAGAGGCTGCACGATAGAAGAGATGAGCACTTTCCTAGAGCAAGTTCCATTGCCATAGAGCATGCCACTCCCATTCCAACTTCGGCCTGACTCTATGCTAGTCATTGCTATTCGCTCGTGATACCCTCATCCACTAGCCACTTGTCTTGCCAATCGTTATGCCTCGTGGTACCAGGAACAGCTACGACGCTAGCTTAGCCCCACATGCATCGCCTTCAAACCATGGTGGCTCTGCTTCGTTGTCATCTGATGATCGTGCAGCATTGGTAAGGGATGTCGTTACGGCTGTGCTGTCCGCTCAGAACGCACTGGCTTCTGAATCTGCCCTTTGATGAGCGAGCAGTAGAGTGCAAGCAGTGCAGGCTCTCAAGGTACGTCAGTTATACCGTCTCTGCCTCCATTTGTTTCCTAGTTTTACAGAAAAAGTATGAATACAATAAGTAATCAATATTTGGCTCTGCGTTTAGGAAGTGTGACACTAGGCATTACCATGTTTCTTTTTTATACTGTTTACTAAGAGCTCTGCCATGATATAATGGCTCAGTCAGCGCTCCAAGCCAAGATAATTGCTGCCAAGGGAGTGGCTTGCCTACGAAGAGCATACACTGTGCAATAAGATTTTCTCGGCTGCAAATGATGCTGACTGTGAGTGACATTGCTTGTAGATCTCATGATTATTTTTTTGATTTCGAGGTTGTGAATGTCCAGTGCATGTCGAAGTAGTGCTCGATCACTTGCATCAAAAGCATTCGCGAGGCTTTCTGGTAGTGACCATGCCTCCACTCTGTAAAATAGCACAGCCTCGATGCAAGAGCAGAATAGTTGCAGTGTGTTGGCTTCCTCAACATCGCTTTGCCACACAATCTGTAGCTTTCTGGCTGCAACCCATGCCAAACATTGTTTTGGTCGAATTCAGTCTTGCACTGTCGTATGCTACATTCTGGGTAATGAACAGTGTATAACTGAGTAAATAGCAGTACTTTGTATTTCTGACATGAAAATATGCCACTGTTGAAATGATAAAAAGTCAGGTAAATCATCACACACAAAAGCAATCTACAAATTGATGCTAAGATCATATAAGATGCACTGTTGTATGAAGTATAGCATATCCAAATTTGAAGTCCATGAAGTCAAATGTGATGAAGTTATAGGAACTTATGTGCACCAAAATGCAATTTGGAAAAATAGCAAAAAACTGCACAAGGTCCAATAGTTCTTACTGAAATCGGCCAGTATCATAGGAAGTGCCCCCCTCGGTCACCTTCTTTCTTTATTGCTGCATTTGCAATCCTCTCTTGTATATTTTCTGCATCTAGTATCCTTTCTGCATTGACCGTTGACCATGTTGCAGTCTCAATCTGTCTTTTCTCGCAAAAATGAAACACATCATTGAACCCAATGGGCTTCAAACAAGTTCAAAGTAGACATCATGCTGGCCTTCTGTCCATCATCCTACTGCTCAATTGCGATCGCTTTTGCACACTCCAGTCTTTCTTTTCGGACAAGTATACAATTGGTCCACAGAACTGAATGAATGGACTCATTGTTGTTTTCTGTTCTCCCAGATAAACACCAAGATCGCAAACTATCTCCTGCAAAGCGTTGGTAGAGGGGCATCACCTCAAAAAGTTTTTGGTTTATGCGAGTTTTAACGTTCTCTTTGTGGTGACCTGGATCTTCACTAGCTGCGATTTTTCGATTATAAAGGCACCATGACTCAACTCCTTTAGGTCATTTCTTGTATCTTGCCTTTTCGTCTGTGGAGCATGAGTGTAGCAGTGATGCATATACAGCTGCTTTCATTGCAGCGAAATCTCCCCTGTTACTGTGGATTGCATGCCCCTAGTAATATGTCAGCTTGTCAGTGATAGGAGAAGTGAGCTTGCCCCCTTTTTATTTTGCCAGCTGTCGCGAAACTTTCTCGTTCCGCTATGATTTTTTGCAGCCAAATCTCCTCTGTTAATTCAGATTGCGTGCCCCTAGTAATATGTCAGCTTGTCAATGATGGTAGCAGTGATCTTGCTCCATTTGTTTGAGCTTTGAGACATGGTTTATGCATTCCTCATTCTCTATTTGCACAGATGGTCCATATGACTCAGATACGCACAAGCGAGCAAATCTTTTGCATCGCCATCAGAAAGTAATATGGTATACTGAAACTTCATTTGTCTTCCGATTGCTTCCACATCATTTTGCAGGTATATGTCTCCATTGCAGGTGATGAACCTTCCCATGTTTTTGTTGCATGTATCCTCGTGGTCATCACACCACACATCGAATTCGGGAGAACCGTTACCTAAATTCTTGACTGCAATCAAGCATGCATGGAAATATTTTCTAAGGCATTCGAAGTCTGCAACAATTCCAGTCTGTGCATTGATTGCAAAGTCAACACCGTAATTGGATTTGAACCCACACTTTTGCCAGGTGGCATCAAATGAAGCAGTGATGTCCAAAATGCCGTTGTCTGATCTCATCTTCGATTATTTTCCAAGACAATTTCAGGGTTTGCAGCGGAAAGCAGCTCATACTTCTGGCAACAGCACATTAATTTCTGCTTAAGGCTGAAACTGACATTGTTGGCATATCCAAGGAGCTGCAAAGAGTGCCCAGAGCCGTATGGGCTTTCCCCATTTTTAAAATTCTGTGAACAGATTGTCGATTTACTTCGAATAAGTGGACTCTCTTGTCTAGAGCTGGTGAGAAGTACTTTGATGGTGTCCATCCACAGTTCCTACATGTAGCCTCCATATTGCAGCACATTCCAAATGCTTTGCACCACTCAAACAGCAGAACCTTGTAGCAACAGTGAGGCCATGTCATCTTTTTGATAAAAAGATACCATGCTGGCAGTTGAAAGAAGGAAATGTACATATTCTTCTCCTGCTGGTGATGAAACGTCTGCTAGTTTTTTCTTTGGAGCAGGTTCTGGAAAGTCTTCATCACTGCTTGAAAGTGTACTCCCCTGCACTACAAGCAAAACAAAAACAAAATACAAATTTCTTGCCAAGCTAATATGCCTATAAGATATCACACGTTACATTTTTGAAATGTCTTGATAATACAGAATAGGTTAGACCGTTACTATAAACACATAGAAGCTGTGATGCTTCTCATGTGAAACTTACTGCCATTTGCCATACTGTGCTCTGAATGACACCTTGCGGTTTCAATTTCTCTAGCAGAGATAGCTACGCAAATAGGCTATTTCGCCTCTTTCATCCAGCATCTTTCTGTAAACTAGCTTTTGGAATCGGATTCTTCGTGAAATTTGAAGTGCTGTGCAGCAAACGGTTATAGTTATATTTAACATTTGGGAATTGGCTGATGAAGTTGAGTGTAATGATTGACCGCAAAATGTGATGTAATTTCTAGTTAGCGTCGTATAATCAATTGTGACCTATGGACGTGCTATTTCCCCCACGTACCAGCAGCAGATTTGAAACGAGAATGAGCAGAGGGTTGTTTTGGTGGCTGGAGTTTTGAGATTAGGAAACATTTCAAGGTGGGCAATTGCGACAAAGGTATGATGTTATGAAGAAGTGGGATGCGTCAGCAAGTAGGGCAGTAGGCAAGGCTAGATCAAAGTTGTAAAAAGCCTTATCACAATCAGCCGTCCAGAGGAAGGTATTCTTAGTACTTAAGAGACCGCAAAGTGCTTGAGCAGCTCCAGCCAAGTCAGTTGATAAATCAGTAAAATGGTTTAAGAGTCCAAAGGAGGACCGAAGTTCGGAGATATTAGTAGGCTTCGGAAACTGTGAGATGGCATCAGGTGTTTGGAATCGACTTCGATGCCATCTTGGCTGATCTTCAAAGCCAATGTAATCAACACAACACTGGGCAAAGACAAGCTTGTGAGGATTGAGTGTGATCTTGTGAGTGCGGTAGCGATCGAGAACAAAGCGAATGCGTGCAACGTGGTGCTAAATGGTGTCTTCATAAACAAGAATGTCTTCAACAACTTTGGAAAGGCTTCCAGTGCCACTAAGGGCAATGTTGCCTTGCTTGCAGTACACATCCACTGTACTGATCAAACCCATCGGAGCATGTAGAGAACGGAAGCAACCAAAGGGGATGATGAAGGTAGTCAATGATTGACTGTCCTCAGCAAGTGGAATTTGCCAGTATCCAGTAGTGTAACCGAGGGTTGAGAAAAGCTAGCCGAGTTGAGGATGTAGGCTATGGCATCTTTAGGTGTCTGGAATGGATGTGTGGGGTGTTTGCACATACTTATCGAGTCGAGTGAGTTCTATTCATAAGCTCAGCTTCTCATTCTTCTTCATCACTACAATGATAGGGCTAACCAAATCAGCTGGCATATCAACAGGCGCAATTACGCCTTTAGATACCATCTTTTTGAGAAGCTGGTACACTTTGTCGCGTCATGCGCAAGGAATGGCCGAGCTGTGTACAGCATGGGGATCAGCGTCTGGTGTAAGACTGTTGTGCATGGGCTCATCTTCCATAGCTTGCAGATGTCCGTGGAGGAGGAGACATCAGCATATTCCGCAAGCAGCTGGTCTTTGACGGTAGATGGGGTGACAGATGAACTGTCCAAAGAGATGGCAGCAATTGTTGGAGAGGTAGGTGTGACGTCACGAAGTGGCTGTGGATAATTTGGAGAGAGAAGATGGAAGGCGTGACAGTTGGACCATGAGAGGAGAGTCCCTAGACATCTGGACTTACTTGTAAAGTGTTGCTTGTTGAATATTTGTCGAATGTGAGATCAGCATTGAAAACAGCAACTGTCCCCCTCCACATGCTCAAAATCCCCACCTCCATTTACAACACGTATAGACCAATGATATCCTAACATGTCATCCAACATTTGGTTTTCCTTTACAGCTTGCCTCTTCCTTTTTCCAAGTCTAGCCGTTTCGCAGAGTCTCCCAAAACAAGTTTGTAAGCATCACATTTGGTTTCATATAGGGATGATGAAGCCCACAAAACAGATTTTAATATTTCCTGCCGAAATCCTGAAGATCTTGCTCGTGAAGTTCTCTCTGGAAAAGGTTTATTACTTTGTCTTGCTTCTCAATAGCATCTTTCTGGCTGGCAATCTTTGCAGAAAGCTTCTTCATCACCTCATTTACTGCATTCTCAATACTTTTTTGAAGCTCTCGGTTTGGAAAACTTGAGCAAGTCATCTTTGGTGAGTGCCTTCAAGGCATTACGTTTTTCTCTCGTTGTTGACATTGTTGTTGTCGTTTTTGTCTATGGCCTAAAAGATTATCATACCGTAATTGCGATTTCTTTTTCCACAATGCTCCACTATTATGTTGAAAGAAATCCAGAATAGCAATGCAATAACTCTGCGCTACAAGGCATGTCCAACCGCGGTGGAATCTTGTGCAATGTCTTTGGCAACTTTCCGAAAGGTTTACACTTTATGAAATTCCACAAAGCAATTTATCTCTTCGGACAGACAAAGTCAGACATTACATTTTCTGCAGTACACCCTTGAGTTGCCAGAGTTGGTATCTTCTCTTTTGGGAAGCTCTTGCAGATTTGAAAGTGCCTGTCTTCCATGGTTCAGACAACTGGTCTCTCTCGGTGGCTGTCGGTGTTAATACCAATTATCGCTTCAAATGTCTACCTGGGGTCCGACTTGGTGCAACTTTGTTCTGCAGAATCAAGACTTTTGTTAAATTTCACAGATATTAGAGGAACACACTTTTGCATGTTACAGATTTTGCGAGTCCTTTAGGCTCGCCTGAATGAAGAGACTGTGATTTCTAGCCAGCATTAACTTCAATGTCCACTGTTACCGAGTGGAGTATGAGGAATGTTGATCGTTGAAACTAGTGCGCCAAAGTGCTAGTTTGTACTTGCTCAATTTATGTCCTTAAGTTTATCTGTTTGAAGAAACTTTTTTGGTACCATAAAAAATTCACTTCGTATAATAAATATGTCTTTCATTCCTTTCACTGTAACAGTTGAATAAAAGAGATGCTGTTATCATGATAGTCGTTATCTTGGATTTGGCTTTATTGGAAAAAATGAATGTCGAACAGCATACGCACGTAGAAAGTATCCAAGGATACACTTAAACTACAATTATACATACTATACATGTGTTAAATTACAGTGTTCGTGTCAGTGAGATGGTGGTGAAGCTTTCGTTTAAATAAATACAAAGTTTTGCAAAATACAACGTCCTTTGGTAGAGAATTCCAACGAGTTACCACACGGTTAAAGTAGAAGTAATGGTGACAGTTACTCTTGGCAGTGTCCACTGTATAGCTTAAACTGTGACTGCAAGTAGCTAGAGGCTTCAGGCTGACGTCGTTCGGCAATCTCATTTCAACAATACCGTTTGTGATCTTGTAAAAATAGCATATCTTGTTGCTGATACTGGTGATTACGGTTTAAGGTGGTGTTCACATGTGGCATGCTTAATGGATGCTGCTGAGCAGACAGTAATGACACAAGCCAAAGTTCATGATTTCTTTGGTCCTTGCCATGTTGTTTCTCTCGTTCCAGTTGTTCTTGGAATCGCCTGTCCTCCATTTCAATCCAGGCTACTGTCTCAGCCTTCTTTTGTTCCAACAAGGATCATTGGAGCTCCTTGACTTTTTGAAGGCAGACAGTTTTCTCTTTTTCTTATTTAAAGTAGGGTCAACATAGAAAGTGTAGATGCTGTATGAATGCCTTGGGTGAGGATTAGGGTATGAACTTACATCAATCTGATGCATCTGGACAGCTCATACATGGGCAATTGTTCTGTATTTTGTACTTTGAGTGGGGCTTGTATGAGGAAACGAAAAACGACGAGAGAGTTGTTGTTGACTTTATTCTGAAAATCCATTAAGTTATAAATACCTTTTAATCATGGAGCAGAATTAAATAACATAATATAAAACAACGTAATTAATATTCTATTATACAGCAATATAAATTGTGAACATTATAATGCATTACTTACAATATGTTGTTTACAATCAAGTTTGAAATCTGCAATAATTACAGATGTTTTGAGCTGGCAGGGTAGTGCATTCCAAACCCTGACACCAGTAGACTGAAAGGAATGCAGATGCTTTGTAAGCACCCTAAAGCAACCAGATGAAGCCGCACGGGTGCTTCTCTCGTAATTTTTGTTAAAATTATCAATAAGGTAGGATGGTGTCCCACCATTTGCAATTTTCCACATTCAGACACATTGCAAATACCGAACACGCTGCCCAATGTCCATCCATCCCAGTCTCTTATGCATATCTTTGCGGTGTGTTCTAAAATGACA
>OFHS01004617.1:0-13490 GCA_900245855.1 Calvadosia cruxmelitensis
GGAACCAAATCAGGTCCCTTATAAATACCACAATTTCAAACGCTTCAGAACGCTTCACAACCACTCCAAAACAGTCTAAAACGTCTAGAAAACTTGTTTAGAGCGCTTAAAATTTGATTTGGAGCGGTTTGAAAAGTACATAGTTCGTTGGGATCAAATCAGGTCCCTTATGAATACCAAAATTTCAAACGCTTCAGAACGCTTTTAAAACACTCCAAAACAGTCTAAACATCTAGAAAACACGTTTAGAGTGCTTTAAATTTGATTTGGAGTAGTTTGAAGAGTATGTATTACTTCGGGACCAAGTCAGGTCCCTTGGGAATACGAAAAGTTCAAAAGCTTCAGAACGCTTCAAAAACATTCCAAAACAGCCTAAAACAGCTGGAAAACACGTTTAGAGTGCTTAAAATTTGATTTGGAATGTATTCCTTTGGAACCAAATCAGGTCCCTTAGAAATAACAAAATTTTAAACACTTTAGAACGCTTTCAAAACAGTCCAAAACAGTCTAAAACAGCTAGAAAACACGTTTAGAGTGCTTCAAATATCACTTGGAGCAGTATGAAGAGAATGTATTCCCTTTGGACCAAATCAGGTCCCTTATAAATTCCAAAATTTGAAACGCTTCAGAACGCTTTTAAAACACTCCAAAACAGTCTAAAACATCTAGAAAACACGTTTAGAGTGCTTAATTAATTAACTAATTTTTGTCAATGTAATGTATGTGTGTAATTTGCTCTGGATGTCAATCATAAATCCCTGTATCCGAGTTATATGCTTGTATTTGTCGCACGAAAGTTCATCCTCGTTTGAAGTCAGAGAAAATGCCTCTCTGCTGACTTAAATGCGTGACGTGACAGTTTTTCTATAGGATAGCGTATTCACATGTTGATTTAAAATTGCCAGCGAATGGAAATGTTGAAGTGTGTTGCTACAAATCGGCTCGAGTACAGTGAAAGAAGCTTACTTGTTAAGATCTCCCGCAAAGATACCCAATGCCATTTCTTTTTCGTTGAACCGATGCATAATCCCTATCCCTAATGGGAATGTACTTTACAGTACTTCAAACCCTTTTTCTTTATTTTTTAGCTAATGTATGCCTTATGTGATCATCAAACTCTACATAACTATCCAATTTAATTGCTAAATTCCTATTGATTTAGCGCTTAGAACTTTATCAGTATGTAGAGTAAGATTTCAATATTTCTCTAAAAATCTACCTATTTTAGGTCTACTATCTATATCCATACATCTTTTTCAGAGATAAGCTAAGCTGATTGACAGATAAACATACTGTATATATTTTGCCTGAAAATCGTGTCTTGAAAAGCTTTCTATTCGTGATTTTTGTCAGTACAGCTGACAGACAAAATTTTAAAATCAAGTAGTGTTATGCTAAGCCATGCCTTTGTTCCGATAGTTCTTCGTTGTTTTTCTTGTATTTGATCATATTTCCAGAACTCCGCAATTGTCCTACATATAAATCAACAAACAAAAGAGATTTGCTTGTATTCAATCACCTCAATTCGTTTCAATCAATGATACTCAAATCAGTTCAATTCAATTCAATACAATTGCACGCCTAGCATAAAATTATATAGATGTATGGCTACTGTGTTGTTTTTCACGGGTGACGTAATTGTGACATTTATAGTGCAATTGACCAAGTGCAGACTCGATGCACTTGGGATTTATGCTAGTTAACCTTGGATGACCCCAGAACATGGCTTTGCTTGAATTGCATTCAGCCATACTCTTTTCTGTGATCCCTTATTTCAAAGATTGCTTTCGGTTGTCAAAATTGTCGATTTCAGCTCAAACACATGTGACTGTAATAGCTTAAGTCCCACAATGCATCAGGACTGCACTGTGCCAATCTGTGTACGTCCGCTATGTAATTTAATCTTTACGTCGTGTGTTATAAACAGTCTCGCGATGTAAGCAATTGTTAATCTTCTTCGTCAGCTTATCTTGTTGCGCTATTGTGTTTTACTGAAGTAAGATTCATTCTGTAATCCTTTGTATTTGTGTAATTTGTAAATGAAATGGCGGTAGCATTAGCGGAAGTGTTTATCTGTCATAGTACAACTTTAAATATGGTAGAGAAAACGTCTGTTCACTGACTCCTTACCCAACGCGACAGCTAAAAAAATAAGATCTTCAACAAATACAAAACTCAAATCTCCATAGTGGCCAAAAGCCATGTTCTAATACTACCGTTATTTACACCATACGATATATTTACATCTTATAGCGACAGAACGCCAAAGCTTTCTATCACTGTTGGAAAATAACACGCACAGTTTTTATAAAAATTTATAAAATGCGCACTCTAAGAACGAGAGATACCAGAATAGTAAGTAGTTTTTCAAGGTTATGTAGTCATTTTCTTGTACCTGTATCTAATAACCTTAGGTACATATTGTACACCCTTTCTATGGAAAATAACTGAATAATACTGCTTATAAAGTTGGCAAAAAGTGCATAATAGGTTCCTTGTAGTATATACTATATTATTTCCTAGTAAACGCAAGGCATCTTCATGACGTTGTACGAAGTTGCCACTACGTCTATTGAGTCACAGGTGTGTCAATAAGACGTATTGTATTTACTTGGTTGAAGAGAGATCTTGGAGTGTGCAATTAATAGGTATGATATCAGAGAATAGATTCATACATCCCGGATATTTTAATGTCTGTGAACAGTTTCGCTTTGGATTCCTCCATAACATTTGGAAAGGACAAACTTGAGTGATTGTCTGATATTCTTGTTTAATATAGAGTAACAGATGGGATTTAAAAGAGAGTTTGTAACCAGTAGCAAATAAAGCCATAAATATAACATCGCTCCGTAACGCTGAGATGCTTTGTGTGCTGGCAAAATGGAGAGGAAAGTAACGAATGGTAAATAACAACAGATTCCAAACACAACTATGACGAATATTAGCCTGGTTCGACGAACTTCAGATTTGACTCGATGAATGTTTAAAGTCAATCCTCGAACTTGCCGTTTCTTCGTGCGAACTAACAGAAATATCCGTGTGTACACGAAAGCCAAAATTAATGAACAGCAAATAGCAACTCCGCCTAATATGTGAGTAGTTATATTCCTTGTCGATTTGAGTGTGTACATCGTGGAGCCAATCCCAGCGGTCAACCAGCTACATGCAATAGCAGTTAACACTCGTCGCTTTGAAAGCCAAGCCATGCATTTGAATGGGTAGAATATTGTTATGTATCTCTCAATTGAAGCCATGCTAAGAGTTAAAACGGAGTTTATTCCGAGGAAGAACCCAAAACATTCTCCCGTGTAGCCTATACGACAGTCGCCCATGCCTTTCAATTTTAAAGTTTCGCTGAGTAGGTACAGTGGTTGGACAAACAGTCCGAACATAAAATCCATGACCGCCAGATTGAGAAGAATTCTGCGTGTCGTGTCAGGTAAAGACTTTGTCATACGTATAGCAGCTATGGCCAATCCATTAAACAATACAATGCCAATGCCAAGGAGAACATGTGCTGCTAATCCCACATGAACTAACGTTGAAGCATGTGGTGGCTGCAGGTATTGCACAGATCCATCCTCGCAAACATGCACGTAGCTGTGATTCTCCTCGTGAGGCATTACGATACTACGAGTATCATTGAGAACAATTCGTTCACAAATTTAAAGTCTGCTTGCAGTTCAAAATTTGGAAATCGTGGTATAAAACGTTGCCTTTCGCCTTTAAAAAGTCTCCGCTTTGTATAATTCCTAGTAATGATTTTTCGACAAAATGAAAGCAATTAACGTCACAAGCAAGGAACTTTAGCAGGTTTGCATATTTGCACAGGTGCCAGTCCTGCCAGGCCCGCATGGCACAAGCATGCAGCGGAAAAATTTCGACTCCAGATAATAATTGTTTCATTTCTTGCATCGCATAGACGTTTCTCATACTACCTTTACCATTGTATTATTATATTTCTACAATTTCAAAGGGCATTATTACAGCATTTTTCCAAACAGAGACAGTCACTGTAAACGAATGCGCAATATGTTTATTATTATCGCCCACCTGTTGATTTTCGCTTCATTGCGAAATGTTAGCAGCATTTTATTGTCTGTTCGTTTAAAAGAATATTTAGCTGGACCAAAGGCATAATTATATACCATGACTGATTTAGTAATGGACATACACAACAGACACCATCTGTTTTTTTTGCTATTTCTGGAGGCAAATATCCGTGGGAAATGGTATTTGCCCCTCTCATTTGCAAGGAGTGAAATAATGAAAGCAACAGAAAATTAGCAATATTTAAATAGTGGGAAGTAAGCGATAAAATGGGATTGACTGTCTGAGAAAAAATGCATGGAATGGCACACGCTTCGATATAGGCACGCCCTGGAATGGTAAGTATACTGTATTTCGTGTCCATCGAATAGAGAAATGGGGCAAGCAATCGAATTGTAATGGTTGTGTATTAACTTATTTAATAAGAATAAACATTCATTTGTCCAGTAGTATACGATAGCGCTGTCTCCAAACATCGCACGGAGTCCCTAAATCAAAAGTTGTCGGAGCAGTGACACCAAAGAGAAAATCAGAACAATTTGAAGCTGGCTTGGATTTAAAAAGAAAACAAATCAAAAAATTATGACTGCTGGACCTCAGTCCTAGACGAACAAACATTGACCTATTCTTTCCAAGCATCCGAAAGAATGATGAAGTATTGTCAGCTAAACCAGAGGAACCTTCTTAAGTAAGTGTGTTTCACTGGTTAAACCAATCAGCCGGTTAAGATGACTGTAGTCGTGGTGCTTGTCCGATGAGAGGTTTGTGACAAGCGTATTCTTCGCTCGCGATATCCAGATAGAATGAGGGCTCCGCTGTACTGCAAGAGGATCATTTCCACTCACAGGACCCTCGCTGTTCAATAAGTATTGCGAAATTGATATACATTACATTTAGAGTTTTAAGTCTACCCGACGTGCTTACTCAGATCTCATGGCATTCGGGAAGATGCACTGTATAGGATTTTACCTACGTGGACACCCTGGCCCCAAGCCCCCTTTCCCAGACATCTGCTCAGACCGGAGCATCTGCAGAAGAGGCAGAGCAGAGAAGAAAAATATATTCCAAGCTTAGTAACAACTACGTAGTAGAGCCTCTGGCGGTGGAAACTTTGGGAGCCTATGTAGACGGCGGAAGAAAGCTCGTAAATAGGATCGGACGAGAATTAATCAAGGTAACGGGCATGCCAAAGCCCGTTGCTATCTTAAGCAGAGGATAGCAATTGTGCAATCCAACGCCGTAACATTTCATCCATCCTAGGTTCAATCTAACATCCTGTTGGAATGGATGAGATTTTTAACTTAATTAGCTAGGGAAATGTTTAGGCTATTTTAATTGTAATTAATACTAAGTAACTTGTATGTTAACTGAATTAGATTTGGATTATTATAAATATGTATAAATTTATTTTACGTAGTTCTCAATTTTAGGGAAATTAATTCAATTGTATTAGACATTCTTACCATTATTTTTTAAGTCTTATGTTCAAGAAAGATAATACAATGCACTGTACGAAGAATAAGTAAAATGTGTCAGACATAAAGAAACAACCGTGTATAGAAGTAAACATGAAGAAGATTGCAATTGAAGCATATGTAACGCAAAATCTTGTAAAATTTCGTTACAGTGAATATAATGACATCGACCACCACAACGAAGAAGTAAGGTAGAACAGGACATTTAAGGAGACCCCCACCCCCAAAATGCCACACCCCTAAACCCCAAAATTTCTTCTTTCAGTAAATTTGAAGGTGATGACTACCACTTTCAATAGCTAGTCTCTCATTTCGCACAAGTACAACACGACTTCGAATAGGTTCTCACAATTTACGCATGCGAAGTGGACATTTGTGCTGCTGAGAGAACAGAGTGTTTCAAACAGTGTAATGTTGGTAACCGTAATGATTCATGGTTCATCTATCGATGATGAGGAACATTTATTATTTATTTGCAAAAACAATAAAGGATAAAGAGTATACAGTATATAAAAGGTAACTTTTGGAAGATCACATCATTATAATTGGAACATTTGATTTACTAACATTGACTAAGATTTAAACGAATAGCAATATTAAAATGCTTGAAGGAATAGGACATGGAAAAGCTTACTCCTGCTAGTGTATGCTTTAATAGATGTTTTCTACATACTTGTAGAAAGATATTGGCAAATATATTACTATATTAGCCTATCTATCTACTTCTCTATCTACTAACAGCAGCAGACGTACTGTAGAATGATCTTCGCTTGGAATGCATAAAAGTCTCGTGTTCACGTCATTAGCATGAATGAACCAGAGGTGAATTCATCAGGGCGGAATTTTTGTTCACTGTGCCACTGCGTCAATCTGTGATTTGTTAGCCTGCAGAGTTGCAAGACTCTGATCACATTCGCCGGATATTATAGTGCTATTGTATAGCATTATTTCAAGGTGACGTCTGCTTGCATGAAGCTAGAACTTCCTACTTTGCCACATTGTACTAGCTTACAAATCGCGTAATACATCTCCTCACAGTCCACAGTCTAATTAATTGCTAACCGCCAAAGGCGCCAAGGCACCATCTATGCTGCAACGGTCCATTACTACGCAATGACAGAAGAGGAGAGCCAAATAGATGAAGGCAAGGGCAAAGAAGGACCGGAGCAAAGCACGAGGAAACTAGTCGAACCGTCTAAGGTTAGTAGCAAGCCGATAGGCTTATAAACATTTTAAATTTTTAATGTGCGAACTGGATATGCTGCCCGTGGCGTTGCCCCTGAGTGGAATTTATGTACTGCGTGGTGGAGATCTCCGCCGCGCAAGTCAGGCCTGCTGAATCCGCAGCCGCGCAGATTCTGAGAATTGAGCTCAGCTTCAGACGTTTTAATCAGAAAAACACACGTCCGCACAATCCCTACTGTAACTCCGTTCTTCAAGCTGATAACCAAGTTTGGACCACGCATTTTTGTCACAACAACGAGAGGCCAAACGCGCAAAATATTCGAAGTGGATATTAGAGTTCCAAATCGTGTATCGATTAATCGATTATTAATCGATTACTATCCTGAGTTGCGATTAATCAATTACCATGTTCTGTAATCGATTACTCTAAAAAAGAAAAAGAATTACGTTTTCATTTTAACGCCTTTGGAGTTGAACGATAGTTCAAGAGATCGAAGTCGAAAAGAACGATCACTTTGCAAAACACGCCTTCCATTTCAAATGCCATGCGAATGCGAAGTACTTCCTATCGAATTCAAGATCGTCTTGCCATGGCAACTGTCTGGACGATTAATGGCGCATCAATCAACTTTTGTTTGCACCCATCAAAGCGGAACCACTTAGTTCACAAAATAATGGTTCTGTGAATTTCATAGATGAATCGTTCGTAGAAGCGGCCGTAATTTGCATTGGAACTTGATCGCATAACCTGGTCGCGACTTTTCGAGATTCACCATAGTGAAGACGATATTTACAGCTATGTGTTCCATTTCAAACATGGCGTGGGGAGCAGTGAAAGCTCTGTCAGAGAGACTATGCAATGCGAGAAGACTGTAACGAATCAGTAAGCTAAAAGGATTGCCTTGGCTTGGATATTCAGTTTACTTCGAAAACAACACATCGGTCGATCTCTGCCCTCGTGTTCATTTATTCACGCAGACATGTGAAGTGGCTCTTAATTTAAGATCATTCGAGTAACACCTCCTGCAGCTTAATCTCTGAATGCGTAATCTGAATTTGAGAACAGGAATGAATTTACAGTTGTTTGCTGTATCTTCGAAGCCGAAAACATTCGCATCTTTATTACTGTTGGCTCTTGCCAATGCCAAACCCGCTTCTAAATGCGTCACTTCGACATCATGGACTCTACTTTTGTTGTGGCAAATAAACAGGATATCAAATGCACTTATTCTCGTGACTTTTGCAAACTAATCGGCGCACAGTCGCACACCCTTCCCTTGCAACAACCAGGCAAACAGGAAACAAATTAAATCTGCTCAAGCCGTCTCTTTTCGCTAGACACGGGAAGCAATCTATTGTGAGTCTCCTGGGCAACAGTTTGAGCTTGTTTTAGGTGATAATTCACTAAATACTACGCACTGCAATTCTTCGAATTTTAGTGTCGATTAATCGATTAATAATCGATTACTAGTTTTTGTGGATCAGTTGTGGAGTTCGCGAGGAGCGCACAGCATAAACACTCAGACTCTATTACAACCCGTCAATCCCTACTGTAAAGTTTGTAAGTTGGGTACGCTGAAAATCTTCGGCGCGGAGCTTACTGTTATTTGGTGGTTGGCATGGCGCAAGCCGCAAAAATCTGAAGAATTTGATGCTAAACACTGTTTAAAATCACGGATTTTGGAGTAGTGTAAGCTTGGAGAAGCATCCCCTGGCGTAATCTTTGTTGTGCGAAAACAAACTTTCCAGTACCGTAATAGTAGCGATGGTGTCACTTTGCCCACCAGGGTTGGTGTAAAATGACAACTTGCTGCATATTTATCATTCTCTGTGTTACTGACCGCAAGTTTTCAATCTTGAAATGACTAAAGTTGTCACCAACAGCGAATGATCGGGGAAATTGGCACTGCGTTGTTTTGTTGTTTTTCGCTAGGCGAATACAACCGCTCGTAACTTCTGCTGTGCTTATCGTACAGCGGCAGTTCTAGTCTCATTTTGAAGAGGAAACAATAGGCTTCCAAATTCTAGCCAATCAGATTGTTGGTCCCGTATAAAAAGCACGTGAATTTTGAGCTTTCTTGCAGCCCGTCTCCATGCGACTGCTCTCGCTCGCGCGCCATGACCAAAGTTAACACATTCATCATCAGATTTCTATCGTTTCACACAATCAAGCGCGTCAAAGTCACCAATGCGGAACTTGGCTCAAATTTTAACACCGTGAGACAACGGATGCTTTCTCCTCGCCGAGAGTCACGATTCACGAAAATACAAGCAACAACACGAAGCAGCCAGTTACTGATGTCCAAATTACTGATGCCATTATTTGCACCGTTGCTAGATTTGTTCACTGAAACATTTGCCCGTATTGGAGCGAGTTTATCACAAGAGACGACTGTCGCTTCGCAGAAGTCAACAAGCGAATTATTCATTGCTGTTCTGGGAAATTCAGATTCTTGCTTTCTTGCTTGTGATGGCGCTCACAAGCTTCGCTCTGTGGATTCAACACGGAAAGCATTTGTAGAATCAAGTCTTCAGATCGTAAAACCACGCTGTTAAACGCAAACGGTTTGTTCTGCTCTGAGAAAATGTTCTTGTTTTCGCTGTGCACTAGCAAGCTTGGATTCCACAAGGACATCTGTGCCTTGAGTCAAGAGATTATAACTCGGCACTGCTGAGTGCAGACTGTTTATGCTCTGTAAAATGTTGTCTCCTTTTTACCAGCACAATTGTTGGCCAAATTTAATTTGGCACAAGATACTTCTGTCGTTTCAACCTTTAGCTGTGAAATGCAAACTGCTAGATCTTTTATAAGAAATTTTAAATATTCCCCTTGCTCAACAGCTTTTGAGGACTAACTGTCAACTTTGCACTATCTATGATGACTATCTGGGGGGTTTTGTTATTAAATCGGTGCAGAACATATCCTACGGTTAAACACAGTTGCTCTACTTTTCTGGAAAGTTTCAGTTTTCTCTGCTGCCCTACATGTGCAAGCTCTTCGTCAACGAAAAGTGGATTTCGGGGCTGTGTCATGCTGATAATTTCCCACGCACCTACAGTAGTTTTGAAAGTAGACCTCATATTGTTTTGCTCACATCTTTGCTGAAAATCATAATGCGATAGGATGCTGCCTTCTATATGTAAAACGGATTCAAAGATCAGACAGTACAAATCGCGAGGTGGCGAGAAATGGCCTTGACCCCAGGTGGGGGATTACTGGTCTGACGCTGGCACGCGAAACGTTAAGGCGAGCCAATGCGATTAGGCAGGCCTACTGATCATCAGCAAAGATGTGGAGTGTAAAACAGGCAAAGGGTATACCATCCTAAAGCATTGCCGAGTGAAGACTATTGGAACAAAACGTCAAGAATTGCAACTTAAAGAATAGAGAAACTACTCGTTTTCACTTTTCAGGCTCATTTCTGATTGAAACGAGTAAAATCTGCTGAGAATAACAATGTAGCAATACATTCAAACTTGCTATAATGATTACTTATCTATAGGCTGCTAAGATAGTTGGCTCCTGTAATTTCTTCTTTGTGGTTGCATTCTATAGAACGGTCACTTCGCCAACTGTTGAGCTGGGGGTATTATTCAATCCACATAGCCAAATCAATCAACCATATGAAATATAATTCAATAATTAACTGCCTAACTGACCACACAGACTCACTGACTTGATCCCAAACTGTTGCATGTTATCTATGTAGCATTGAAACAAGGCTACTATAAACAAGCCTAACTAACTTGAATACAACAGCAACAGGACAAACGACCATATTTTACGGTGTCTCTAACTTGCGGACTTCAGTCATACTTTTCATGATTTCACGATTGATGACAGCAGGTGGCAATGAAGCAACAATGTCATGTCACGTAACTTTGTCCAACCCGTATAAACAATAGATTCCCAGACAAGAGCTGTCAATTTAATATCATAGTATTGATTCAATTGTGTCTTAGATTGCATTTATTTCGATGGAAGGCTATTCAAAAGTATGACATGAATTGGAACATCAGTTACCACTACTCTATCGGTAACACACGACTGAAGTGGTGTTACCTCACCTGGGTATCCAGGGCCTTCGCCAGGAAATAATTTCAGCGTGGCAATCTTATCGTGAGGCAGATTTTGAAATTTGAATAAGTATTTCAAGTTGTCCTTTACGTATGTTTGCAATTGATCAGGTTTTGTTTCAGCACCAAGTGAAGTGAAAATCAGTCTACATGACTGAAAATGGGATAACCATGAAACGACTTGAAGGAATAATAACTTCGGTCATGAAGTTGATCACCTTCCCAGTTGAAGTTGTTTGCAAAGCGTGTGTTGGTGTCAGCTTTCTCTTGGCTCGCAACAATAGACCCCTTCGCAAAATGTGCGATCTTGAATCAATGAATAACTTTACCCATTTACCGTTGCAGCTGCTGTAAACTTTAGCGGATTGCTTTCACTGGAGTTATTTAGGGACATTGATTTACTGTGTTTTCTACACTCTCAGTCTTTTCGCGGAGAATTTACTTCTGTTTGTTGTCATTTGTCGGCAAGAAGGCGCTAGAAACCATTCACTGGTGGCCTGCTCCTCTTTATCAATTATATTGCCGAATTATATTGATTGGTTCAGTACAGTTTGCAGTAATATATTTGTCAAACGAGCAACAAGCAGTGGTGTGGTAAAATACTTCAAATTAAGGCAGAAAACAGTGTTTGAAATACTGATAATTGCAATGTTGATAGCAGACAAAATCATGACCCCAATATACAAGCTCACTTGCTTCAGACGCTTCGGCCGTTTGCCCCCCTCCCCTCCCCCCAATATTGTACCAAGTGTCCGCCACTGGTTACTTCCAATGTAAAGAAAGTGTGTATGATAGACAGAGTTTTATTTCTGACATATAAACAAATCAATACATGGTAAATAAGGCTACTGCAGACAGTAAATTAGCAGCATTTATGCACATGATGTATTTTAGCATTTGTTTCTTGGTGTATGTGATCCAGGAAGAATGACAAATATAATGCTTACAAGATGCAATTCCTTGTTGTTGTTTGATAGTAGTCTAGTTCTGTTTGTGTCCTTCCACTTATTTTCATTTGACGGGTATTTCTTGTCTGTTCTTTCACCATATGCTGCTTGCCTGTCAATTTTATTTGTTCCTTTGATTTTATGTGCAGATTGACATCTATGCAAACTTGACCCAGCCTCACAAAACTGACAACCCTCCCCAGCAATCCTTGTCATTGGCATATTTGGCTGTTTTATCAAGGGTCTCAGCAGTACGACAATTTTTGGAGCAATACTCAGACGGAATACAGGTAACAGGATCAGATTTTATATGTGTATGGATTAAAAATGTAGACTTTTAGAGTAATGGCTTGAGATGCGATTTGCAGATATGCAAGCCAGTTATAGCAATAGAATCACTTACCAAAAGTATGTTGTACAATTAGGAAGCTAGACTCAGTTTTCAACAAGTGGTAGCCTACAATGACTTGTAAATTATTCATCTTACAAGGAGAGAGTGGCTTGTTGCTAGAAAGATGGTGTCCGGTCTACGGAAGGCTCCATCAATCTCTGTTATGAATTTGTGAAGTGATGATGATATCAGACACAGTATCACACTATCATACGTATATTAGTGAAGGATATTTTAGGAAACTATCAAATCCAAATATATATCAGCAGTACTGGTATTATTTGGCAGAGGATGACATCTATGAGCTCCGGCATACACAATTCTCTTCAGTTTCTTTCATTCGTTCCGATGAACCAGGAGCAAGCAGAACGTCTCCATAAAGAATGCAAGTGTTGTTGTCTGAAGTGTTGGTGAAATCTGTTGATGCAAATCTTAGTTATAGGCAGACATCCTGCTTGCTCCGATTTTCGTAGTAGGCCTTCAGTTGCTCTTACTTTGGATCTCGTAACTGCAAGCAGGTTATAAGCAAATATGCCTCTGACGATATCGCTCCACCCGAATTAGCTAGCATGCAAGCCTTACCGAGTCAGAGGGGAAGATGACCTGCAAACAATACATACAAGGCATGAGGGCCCTAGCCCTGAACGAGAATAATTATACTGCTGCCACAGACAGTGGGTAAAATAAATCTCAATATAGTTGTAACACGAGTTAATTAATGATGGTGACATCCCATCTCACATGATGTGATCCTTAGAACGTCAAGATGATGATGATGATACGTGAAAACATTCTCTCTATGCAAGCAGTGAAGATTGCTGGATTGCAATATGTGTAGAATTCTGACAACCAGTTCAGTCTCCAAATGTCAAAATGCATAACAGCGCCATTGTTTTTCCTGGTCCCTTACTCTAAATTTAAAAGTGCTGTAAAAGTGGTTATTAAAAAGAATTTATGCGCGTAGTTATTTGTATCAGAATACCAAAACGTACCTTTTATAAAATATGACATGAAATAATGTAGCACATCTAATTTAGAATGTGTTTGTATAGCTCTTCTTTGTATCACGATGTTTACATGTCTTAAATATTTAAATGTACTAGTATATATTTATAGATTCCTATTACTGTAGTTGGTCTTTAAATAGATGTACTGGCTTCATTGTTTTTTTATGGAGCTAACATGGTTCATTGTTCAGCGTCTGCCATTGAACAGTGAAGTTACACGCCAAGAATGTCACCATCCTATGACACTGCGTTAGCATTGATGTTTACTTTGATCTTTGTAAATAATATTATTGTTAGTTCTTTGTTCATGGTCGTCCACGGGCTCTTTAGCCTTATTAGGCTTATTATTATTATTATT
>OFHS01004618.1:0-13490 GCA_900245855.1 Calvadosia cruxmelitensis
TTCTATGCCTCCGTACCTAGCGCTGCAGTTTCTCATCGGAAAGAAGAATTTAGAACAAGAAAAATAAACAGAATTACAGAACACAGTCAACATGACGTTACCACACTGCAGAATGACATTGCTAAACATTGAGCTTGATGAGCTTTTTCTGAGCAGTGTGTTTAGCTCGCTTCTTCCTCGTCGCTGCATTTTGAAGGCGGACCTGATGGTTAAGTCTCGCCGTGCAGAACCTTGAAAGATAATTTTTCAGCAAGAATGGTATATGCTGACAACTTCCTACAATTAAAGGTAAGATGTCTGGGCCATGTTTGTCAAGAAATTGTTGGACTATGTGCCCTTAGATGTTGTGTGTAAACATTGCTGCTAAGTAACTTCGAAAATGGCTTACAAATAAAAGATGTGACATCCCTGAAATGCCGGGAGATGTGCACCAAGGCACTGGGCGAGTACTCTTTGTCGGTGACAAAATCATGGTATTCCTCTTCACATAGGATTTTACCACAGCTGTCGCAACCAGCAGCCAGTGATCGTGCACAGGCGCCTGCCATGTATGCTATTACTGCCCCGTTGTCGTGCTGCTTCTCTACATCGATATCGACACCGTCCATGATGTTGAAAGTGGTGAATGGCTCATCGCCCTTGTCATTGTCTGTTGTCTCGATTTCTAACTGTAAGAATATGCAGATTTACCAATTCATAACTGCACCGATACAAGATTGCTTCTGAGTACTGATCACGCGCATTCCAATTTATTTCAATGGGGACATAGTACCAGTTTATTAGTTAATGTACAACCAAACCTGCCATAAATGACCGTGGGTGTTTCTATAAGACATGTAAATTGTATTATCTCAAGGTAGCATCTTAGCAGATGTGGATGAACAAGACAGGTGGCCACTACAAAAACTAAGAGTTTTGATTGAAACTTATATATTTTTACCTTGCCAGAATCGCAGATGATGCCTCCACTGCCAGATTCGTCCTCTTTCTCATCTTCACAATTTGCGCTTGTTGACAACTATGAAAATTAGGTGTATTGGCTATTGTGCTTTATAACATAACATTTTGGATTCTCGCAATCTGATTGGCTAAGAGCTATGTGTTATCAGGCAATATCACATAGAAATCCATGTGATATTGATTCATAATGGCGGCCGGCAACAAGCATCTCAGCTCAGCATCGTCTTGGCTGGTAGACTAACCATTGAAGTCATGCAGAGACCTCAACTGTGTAAATGGAGGCTATTTAGATAAATTAATCATACCGGCAGAGACAATGAATAAGAAAACAGCATTAAGTTACCGTGAGTCCAAAATCAGGCTTAAAGAATTTTTCCTTTAACAGAAACTCAGAAAGTCAAAAAGCACATTTCAATCTCCAACAGAATTCTCAACACAAAATGTAAACTACATAATTTAAACAAGACGGAAAGAAAAGACAAGTCCCAATTCTACAAGACTACTCCAGGCTTTATCCAAGCTGCATGAGTCTGTTCCAGTATCCTAGTCAGAATTGAGCAGCCCCGAACCTGGTTTGGCAGGCCTACAGTAATCTGCATCGCCCGAAATCCAAGGAGAGAAGGGCAAAACACGCTTCCAACAGTTCCAAGAGACAATTATGAAAACAATCAGCGCTATAGCACCAGTTTACACAAAGCAATAAGTATTTCCAGCATCCATTGCACGTTGGTACAATGCAGTCCTCAGCAGTAACTCTCAGTAGTTTAAGGTTTGTTCACGGCTTTCCTGCTTCGTTCGCAGCGGATGACAATGGCTGCCACTTCAAGGTCAAAACATGAGACTTTCGTGCTTTCCTCATTCCCAGTCCCCTGAATGACGTCATAACAATAGGAGAATTTTCATATTGATCAGTTTACAAATGCGATGATTTGGCCCTCATAATGCTAAAACAAAGGACTAGTTATGTTATAAAACAGTTATCACACGGTTTTCTATGTGATATGGCCTGATATCACCACTCGAGTCAGGTTAGGAGACACTCGAAAGGCTAAAATCACTCGCCTGCGGCTCTTGATTTTCTGATGCCTTTCTCGTGTCTCCTAACCTGCCTCTCGTGGTGATATCAGGCCATATCACATAGAAAACCGTGTGATAACTGTTCAATTGCAAGCTCAGCAATCTACTAAGTACGATTGGCTCTATTGGTTTGCTCTAATACCTGCAAGAATTCAGTGGTAGTGATGCTGCAAGCCATCTATTTGATGGCACTTGCATGCTGTTGGCATTCTGGGTGATCTGTGAACCCGTTGTTCCCTCGAATTAGGCTGTGAGCGTTTTCCACATGATCTTGATTTAATTTTCGGATGCAGAGAAATTTCACCTGACTTTTGACGTTGACTATAAGCAAACGCCTTGCCAGTCCCTCTATTGCAGAAAGTGTCAATTTCCACCCATCAACAAATGAGTGGGCACCACATTTTCTGCCACCACTTCTTGGAGTTAGTTGCCATGATTCCACAAATTGTGTGCAAAGTCATGCAAGCGACGCGACTGCTCAACCCATTTGTTCTTTGTCAAAGGTTGACCACTCGGGGATGCTTTGAAGGTTATTAAATTCACCATGTCCCATAGCTGGTCCATTTTGTGAACAAAATGAGTGGTTTCGGATGCCCAAACTTTGTTCTAAGGGTGAACACGAAGATAAAAGTCAGACGGATGTTGTTGTCAAAGCACCCCCTAACATAAGCGAATGGCAACCTGAATGCGAAACTTTTCAGCCATTGCAAATTTGCGTCTTTACTTCTCCTGCAGTGATATAATTTGCTTGCAGGATTCAATATATTCTCCCAGGTCATCCAGCTTCTATAGTTTTTTGCGCTAGTTTTACCTAATTTGTTCCCAACTCCTAATTGGCCATTTTCAAAGAATCTAGACCTTGAGGATTTCTTTTTGTAATTGCAACCATTGTCATCGGCATTTCAAATTTGAATAATTCATTCTTGGAGAGTTTCACACATTACCAAGGATAACATAAAATTCGCCGATATTCCTTGCACGCTTTTGATGAAACTAGAAACCATTTGATTGTAAGCTAGCAAGCTTTTGTAGGCTTGAAAAGTGCTTCTTTATGTAATAGGGAGAGTCGAGAATGCAACAGTATTTTACCGTTGTGAAGCAGGATCTGAAAAGAGTATCTTTAAACATAAATTTACAGAAAAATCGAAAACACTTCCACATTGAGCAATTTGATGTGAAAATTGTTGTATGTTTCACATCTAGGCAGGGCGTGAAAAGTATACGCAAAAGTAACACTATTTGTTCAGTGCGACAATTGCAATTGCTTCAAACATCATGAAACTAGTTTTCTTCAATGCTGCAATGCTACTTTTTGAAATATAATCACAGACATTGAGTTTTGGATACAACAATGACTTTGCTCTACAAAGATAACAACAGAAGGAAGCTAAGCATCATAAATGCACCATCCTACGCAAGTATCTCTCCAACTACAGGGAAATTTTAACTTCTGTTGTAGCATAAGCAATCAGATTTAATATAAATCCAGAAACACACAGTTGTCTCCATATCAAGATACTGTACGTATCATGTATTTGGTAAATAACCAAGAAATACAGAATTTGCGAACAGAAGGCAGGATTACAACCTGCACTCACACTAAACGAGGGATAATATAAATTAGCTACAGACATATTGTATTTACATTGCCGATGCTACGATTCAGTTTCTGATTCAAAGTGAGTTTTGAGGCTACCTTTAAAAACAGGTAATGACGAAGCGGAGACGACTTCCTTCGGGAGGGCATTCCATCGACGAGCAGATCTCAGAAAGAAGAAATTTTGTTGCGGGTCACAAGAGGCAGTTGGAATGTGTAGGCGCATGTCATGACCACGTGTTGAGCTCCTCAGTGGTCGGATATCGTCAGGAAGTTCTAGGTCGATTAGCCCGTGTAGGGTCTTGTGCAACATGTGCAGATTGAGCTGCACCCGTCTCACTTCGAGGCTCTCGAGTCCAAGAGCAGGCAAATGTTCGTCGTAGGATGGACGAGTTTCATTGCGATAGCAGCGATGCCAGACTGTGGTGTACAAGCACAGGAAACATCACTACTGTCCTTCAATCAATCTCTTGACATTATCTGCGTAACAGCCACTGTTGGCACACAATCCATGGCATCCAGAACATGCAGCTGAACAATCAAGTCCCTGTTTTCTGCACTTGCAGCGTAGCATCAATGACTTGGAAGCAGGCTCCATGTCAGTGGTGACAGATATCAGGTGACCATTCTTCACCTTCCATCTCCATTTTAGGGTGTTTCCTTGACAATCTTGAACCTGATGATCAGTGCTGTGAGTACTCGTTACAAAAGTAATTAGTTACATGTAATTAGTTACATTTGAAGGAACTTTAGGGGTAATTGAATTACTTTCTGTGGCATGTAACTTTTCGTGGAATTAGTTACAAAAATAAAGGAATGAGTACATTCTGCTTTGAGAACAGCAAAAGTTCCTTTTCACTGTTTGAGTCTCACAATTTGTGGTCGCAAATTGCTGCCAATGAATTGCAAGCCATCGCAACGACCATTATTGATTGACTGTCATTTTTTTTTAAACTTTCTACAACTATTGACGTATGGTGCACAGGTCTGCACTTATTATTTACATGTTACATACTGTACCTTTCGTTGTTTTGTTCTTCTTTTTTTTTCTCCATAATATTGCTTGCATGTTGGACAATGCACATTGGAACTTGGAACTTTTACTCAGAAGTTCCTTTTGGGGAAGCAGTAACTTTTACTTGTAATTAATTACATTTGTATAGAGGTAATTGCAATTGAAACTAGTTACATTTTCCAGAAAGTACTTGAACTTGTAACTAGTTACATAAAAGAAGGAACTTTTACAGCACTGCTGATGATACACCCTCAAACTATGATACTTCGTAGCTGTTTCTGTTGGTGGTAAAGCCTTAGCTTCCATTTGGCACTTGCGGCTCTTTAGCAACTCCATGTACTTATGGTACCTCAGCATATCCAGACTTACACATTCACTCCCACCATATACTGCTGGTATTGCCTGACTGCCGTTTTTGATGATGTTCTCCTTATGTACCTCACTGCTGGTGAATGTAGAAGCTGCTAAGCAGAAAGCCTCACTGTGATGAAATAACCGCAAAGCCTTTGATTTACCAACATTATACACTCACGTTGTGATGTTACAGCCCAGAAATGCATGGCAAAATAGCAAGCCATAGCACTTGTCGTGGCCCAGGTTGCTCTGGATAGCCAGAATGTCCAAATAACGACATGGAACTGCATGCTTCTTTGGCTCAGACTTGAAAAAATTGGGAAGTCCTTTGGCTTTGCATGAAGCAAAAGAAGCACAAGCAGAACAGTGTCATCGCCCACAAGGGTGGTTGCTGCAACTGATGAGCACTGAAGAGCAGCCTTGAATTTTCAGCATCTGCATCAGCAAAGGTAACATATCATCCAGATGTCTGAAGGTATGACCCAACAAATTTCAAAAATCTATTTTTTTTTGCTAGGCTATGACAGAAAATCGTTCTTGTCCATTTGTGGTTTCATGTCTAGCATGAATTCAACCACTTGGAAAGGGCATGAATACCTCCTCTCATGAGCACAATCTTTTGTTGAGTATTGTGTTTCATAGCCATCAAACACAACATTAGCATTCCCATAATGAACCAAAATATAGCGGCAATACCTTGATAATATGTCTTGGAAGACTTCTTCTTGTTTCCACAGGAAACAATGCAACAGTACACCTCCGTCAATGACGTACTGAACATGGTCCCCCTGAGAAACCATATTACTTTCATTGGGAAAACTGCAGATTTCATGAGCTAGCTCAGATTTGTCGGCAGGAAGTAACATTGTAGACAAATGAAACAAAGAAGCAGGGTAGGCACAAAGTTCATAGCAGAAAGCATCCTCCAAATCATTGTAATTCGTTGCAATAAGTATCAGTTGTTGAAAAAGCAGCTGAGGTTCCAACTAAACTTTTTCTCCTCCTGCTGTCCTTTTGGACTTTGAGAGAAAGGTTGTAGCTTGTGCTTTCTGCTTAACGATGTAGGTAACAGTACATTGTTTTTTCATTGACTTCAGAATTTCATCACTGATGGCCTTAGGTTTGTCAACATTCAATGCTATTCACAATATTTCGCAAAGATCAATTGCTAGAGAATGGATTATGCTCGAGCAGAAAAGAAGAAATAGAAAAACATCTTCTTGGTCTTTTAGTTGTCTTTCTTGCGAGAGATCTCTGTGCTGCTCATTTGATTTGTAGTTCACTGATGTTAGACTTTGCATTGCTGAGTTAACATCACCAGTCACAGGTCTAGATGCAAGCCAGACACGTCTTTGGTTCTCATTCATTCCGCTTTCTTGCGTCAATCCACTTTGTGGTTTCAATCTGCACATGAGTACCTGTTCAATCACAAGATCAGATGAAAGACCAAACCAACAATGATTGGATAATCTGATCATATGGTAACCATTGTGGAACTGCTTCAACAGAGCGGGATGACGATGGTGGAGCACTGACATCTTTTGCAAGAAGATATTCTTCGACTCTGTGTACATATTATGGCCTGAGGAGGCCATAGGTAATGTATGCAATGCAATCTTATGGTCTTCCAAATCACAAAGTCTCTCATCTCTTATAAAATTTTTGACAATGTCAACCATTTGGGCAACCAAAGGTTGGCAGTGTGGCAGGTACTGAGCTTTGTGGATGCTTTTGCATATCCTGGAAGTATCACGGAAATTGGAGATGACAATTTCACATCTTGCACAGTTCGATTTCCATCCTTGACTTCGTTGAACAATAACACAGCCACATTGAACTCATCCTCATGTTGCTCAAGTGAAGGAAACAAAACATGAGAGCAGAGTAATTGCAGGATACATTTGTAAGATTAAGGTCAATGATAGAGAGAAAGACAGTTCCTGTTAGGCCTGAATGAACAAGCTGCATTGTGCCAGACCATGAAGGGACTGGAGATTTGAAACCTATCAAAGGTGAAGCTTTTATTGAAGGTATGTCAAGGGAAAAACTCCATTATTTCTATTCTTTGAACATCAACCAAGTCAGCTGATTTTGTTATTGCAGGAGCTCCGAGAATGTTGATATATTTACAAACATGGGGTGTACTGCAGGCAATTATTCCCATGCCATGAAATGTGTTCTTGCCATCCAAAGTCCTGACATTATGGTCTACATCGTCTGAAACATATCAAACAAATTGTCCAGGAGTATAGGCAGGGATATCAAAGTTGTTCATTGTAGCAGCACTCTAAGTGTACTGCTTCACTTCTGAGTATGAGCAGCAAGATCCCATTTTGTTTAGAATATTAATGATAAACTTTGAGCCAAAATAACAATGCACTTAGAATTGCTAAGCCAAGTTACAAATAGCGGTTGCCAGATGACAAAGGACAAAATGAGGGACACATCCCAGACAGTTTATTACACCCCCAAAAATTTCCTTGCAAAACCCCCTTGCCAAAAGTAACAACCTTCTACGCGAGAGAGGTCACAGATACAGATAAAAAGCTTTCTTACAGCATTTCACATTAATCATAATCTCTTAACTGTACTGTATAATATGTCATATAACACTATATTAACGAAACACTTCCTCAACCTTGATACAAACAGCATGCATTTCTTTTAAGCATAGTACTTCTCGTTTTTCCTGCTATCTTTTAGCAACTGCTTATCTTTAAGTGCAGATTTGTAGAATTCTTTGCTGATCATTTGAAAGTTGATTGCCACTTGAAGCTCTGCAGCAATCAAGTCAACAGAAGCTCTGTTCCTGGTGTCTGTCCACTTGTTTTCCATCAGTGAAAATACTCTCTCTGCACTGGCATTGGAGACTGGTATGGAGAGTACATAACTAATTACTCTTTCTGTGTTTGGCAGAGGTGCCTTGGAGAGCATCATTTGCCATCGTTCTGCCACAGTCGGAGATGTATTTGCAGAGGGCAGTATGACCTTCTGCAGCAAACGAATCTCCTCTTTACAGCAGACTAAGATCAACAAGTTTGGATAACATTGTGTCCTCTTTAAAGTCAAGCCATTTCAGTAAATAATTAATAGCAGTGGGAAGGAACAACAACAATCTATCTGTAATAAGCGCTTCCTTTGGGTGAGTTGCAAGTAATTATCGTGCACCATTCCCAAATAATTTTTCCCGCTCCCTGTCCTTCAGACTTCTGCGCAGCTCCTCCAGTATTGTAAATAACTGCATCACAGTTGTTGTCTCCCTCTTGAGTTGCAACACCGCCCTCTCAAAGACAGTTCTGACATTAGCAACAAATGCCAAGTATAGTTCAACATCATCCATTTTGTTTTTTTTGTCAATGGTGATCCGTAGCAGCTTTTCAAGAGCTGTGGGAATTCCTCTCCCGGAGAAAAGAAGTAGCTCTTCACAGCTGGCCATACTTTGAAAAGACGCTCCACTGCTGGTCGTAATGATAGTCACCTCGTAGAGACATGTTGCAAGAGTTCCGCCCACTCAAGATCAAGAAGTTTGTAAAACTCTTTCAGACTCTGGCGCCTAGATGCAGAACTTGAAAAGTGGTTGTAGGTTGTTTATCAACCAGTTCAATACCAACATTCAGCATTTCTTTTGCATGGCAAAAAGCATTGTGAACAATGTGAGTAAGACAGTTTGCTTTGAAAATAAATGGATTTTCATCTTGCAATAACTTAAGAATAGAATGGTTGACACCATAATTGACTGAAGCATTATCAGCACTGCATGCTGACGCTTGCCTAGTGATTAGCCCATATTTTGTAAAGATGTGTTTATAGCTGTAACAATGCTGGAAACATCCTCCTTTGGATCTTCATAGAAATCAAATAGTTTCACAGATACTCCATCTTGAACAGTAAAATAACAAGTGTCATCTTCGGTGCCATCCAATGAGTTGGAAATGCCACATTTCTTGAAGGAGCGCTCGATCATGGCAGGTGCAAGTTCATTCCACGAATCGAGAACCCACTTACAAACAATGTCTAGAGCAGCAGCACGCAAGGGGTCAGGGTTTTTTCTCCCTCGATCATCCATGTGGCCCATTTCTCGCGAAGTCTGTCTTTGAACGGTTTGTTCAAACAAACATCGAGTGGCTGAAGAATGCTTGTTAAGCCACCAGGTATGACAGCAAGGGTTGTGCGATGGCTTTGCTTTAGGCAGCTCTTCACGCTGTCTGTAAGATGGGCTCGGAACGAATCCCACACCAACAACGACTTTTCACGAAGCATGCCACCCGGTCTACAGCGCCAAACCTTCTCCATCCAAATCTTCATTCCTGCTTCGTCCATCCATCCATTGCGGTGAGCGTGTACGACAACACCGGCAGGGAAATTCAGTTTTGGAATTGTTTTCCTCTTAAATATCACCATCGGCGTCAATCTCGTCCCGTCTGCGAGACACGCCAAAACAACAGTGAAGCGACTTTTCTCATGGCCTGTTGTTCTGACATGAATGGTCCTTTTGCCAACGGAATCCACAGTTCTGTTGCTCGGCATGTCGAACCACACAGGTGTCTCGTCCATGTTTCCAATCTGTGCGGCTCCATACTCCACTTCCCGTCGCAATTTGATGACATGTGCCAAAAAGCTGTTGACTTTCGAATCCAGCTGCTCTGGTAATTTCTGAGACAACTTTGTTTTGACTCGAAGGCAGAGATTGTTGCGACGCATGAACTTACACCAGCTCACGGTCGCTCTGAATCTGAATCTCCGTCGCTGGCAATTCGAAGTGCTTTGATTCGAATTGCATTGCAAGTTACAACAAAGTCCGACTGTCGCTGCTCTTTCATCCACTGAGCTAACATGTTTTCGAGTTCTGGCCACTTGCATTCATTCCCGCGGTTCGCACACTTTGTTTTCAGCATTCCTTCGAGAACTGTCTTCATCTTTCGCCAGTCCCGAACAAGTTTTTCATTAACGCCGAACGTTCTACCAGCAGCAACGTTACTTGTTTGCTCAGCGTAAGCAACGACTTTCAGTTTCAATTTTGCAGGGTACTTCATTCGCCGAGTTGGAGCCATCTTCTTGCAAAGAGTGAGTGACAAGAATGAGGGCTAAACTCGGATTAACAACGACTTTGCAAATTCATATTCATGAGTCCGAAGAGGATAATTCACACCATGGCACCACTGGCACGTGCACCGGGCGCGTGCTGTGCTTGCGCTCGCAACAATAGGCCTTGTGTAAACAAGACACAAAAAATCCCAAAAAAGTTGTCTCCGACTATAAGTCGAATGCTGTTTTTGATCTGAATAATGTGGCGAATAAAAATCTACTTATAGTCGGCAAAATACGGTAGTTTAAGCAAGTGTAACCCCATGAACAAATTTTGAAGGAAGGAATAGTTTCAGTAAAACAAGCTGACAGTAAAATATGTACATTGAACCAATCCAAACAAGTTTAAAAATTCTAACAAATGCTAATTTAGATGTTTTAATGTGAGGTTACCTAATTAAAATAATGGTGATGGAGCTCCCTTCAATAGGCTGACAATGACCCGAGATGTTTGAGTCCTGTTGGTTAATCGTTCCAGTCTTTAATGAAGACTGAGCTTGAGCGCAAGAATCCCTTTGTTGTGCATGAAGCATTTTGCCTGAGGTTTTCTTTGTGTCTGGTGTTGTAATTATGTACATCAGAAACATGTGTATAAGTCTGTTGCATTCGTCTCAAAAGTTCTGAACATTTACGCTCCCATAGCGTTATGTTTGCAGAGACTCTCTGTGCCTCCATCCATGTCAGACCCATGGTCATCAAATCGGCATCCAGCTTTTGTCTTGTATGACTGATATGATAAAATAGACAAACAAACAAGCAAACAAACAAACAAACAAACAAACAAAACAATTTGATCTTGAATTTGATCCTTGTTCATCATATTACAGGACAGCTCACCTCGACGAACTGACAAAAACCTTTCCAGATGAGGCTGTCATCTCTCAAAGGCCAAAGGACATCAATCAGTATCAGGTTTGTGGTTTGGTAACTTGATTTCGTCAAAAGAATATTTCATTGTAACTTTTTGCAACATATTTAGTTAGCACTCTACTGTTTGACTGAATTCTATAGCCTTGTGGTATTCTAAAAGTTAATCAACAGAAACCAGAAGCTATAGATGTGATAAATTCTGATCTTGTTCAGTAAACGTGAGTCATGCTCCCTGGAATGTGTGCAGTTGTCAACAAATGAGTCCAAGTACCTAAACGGACATTTTGAAGTTGCCCTTGTGCGAATTATTATTTGCCAGTCTGGTTTGCCGACACTCCTGCTGCATTCTGAGTTCCTTAGATTTGGTCAATTGTACATCCTTTTTTACTTTTGCATTTCAGATCAAAGTTTTAGCAGTTGCTGACATTCCTGAATGCACACTGCAAGGTGTCTCAAAGTATGCCAACTTGGTTTGCATTGAAATGATCAGATGTAAATTGTCTATCATCGATGGATTGGATTGTTTGGTGCATCTTAAGTGGCTTGATGTTCAGGTGAGCTCCTTGAACTGGTATAGTCTGTTGACTAAACTGGCTCGTAGCAATAAGATGGTAATCGTTTACTCTATTGTTCTGGATAAACAAATATGTATGATTAGTACAACTACAGTTGTTGCTTTTTTGTATTTGTATACAGTGTATCTCGGTTAATATCACACCCTCGGGAAAATCGTAAAACGTGATATTATCCAAGTTGTGACAATAACCGAGTCTCATACTCAGACCTCCAATTTGCAGTAACGGCTCAAACAGTAACAAAAGCAGGCCGTAGAACAGCAAACTCTGTATCAACATCAAACAGAGCTATTATGTAGAGATTTAAGCAACACAAGACTCATTTTATTGGGTTTGTCACACTTAATGAGGCGAACACAATGAAACACACTTCATCAACTTTTCCTTTCACGACAATTGTGACGCCTACAAATTTAAGCAGTGCAACAAATCACAGGAAACGTGACAATAAGCGAGTGTAAACATAAAAATCCTTTGGAAATCCGTGATAGTAACTGAGATGTGACAATAACCGAGGTGATATTAACCGAGTAGAATGAGAGGTATAATGTAGTAGAATGGTCTTGGGCATGACGTTAAACTGCAACCGGTGGTGAGGCTCTGGTTCGGGAGATCTGGAGTCCTGGGAAGTGTGGAGTCACCCCTTAATTACCATTACTCCCAGGTCCGCTCTGGCCCGGAGTGGTAATACCTGTCAGGGTCCCAGCTATGGGTTAAATAACAAACTCTGCTACTGCCTTGTAGATTGAGGATGGGCAAAATCAAAGGCTAAGGGAGCAAACCCTGACAGAAAACCATGTAGATGTGACCGCATTGAGGGCGATTAATGATCCAGAAATTCATGGCTTCTTTCGGCCAGTCACTGCAGGGCCCAGAAGCTCACACCTGTCTTGGCTTGCCCTTGCCGGTGAGAGATTGCTCCTGGTTCCCCCGAGAGAGTACTGTTAGTAACCTGCAAAAGCTATCAGTGCTTACCTACTTTGCAAGCAGCCCTCATGATGATATACAACAACAAGCCCTCGCTGATGGAAAGGCACCCGGAGTTGATGGAATACCTAGTGAGATATGAAAGTATGGTGGAGACACTCTAACCAACAATCTCCTGATGGGCAGGCCACCTCATCAGGATGCCCCCTGCGAGACTACCTAGACAACGTCTCTTCTCTCAACTCCCAGTCGGTGAAAGAGGAGTGGGTCGACCAAGGCTACGTTTTAAGGACACCATCAAACGGAACCTCAAAGTGAGGAAGATCAGCCTGAACACATGGACGACACTCTTAAAAGACCGAGCCAAATGGAGATCTGCTATACAGTGAACAAATCATGAAGGCGGTCATTGTCGCTACGCGATTGACAGCTCATTAATATTAACAGAATGAGAGAAAATCTTAGGGACTGGCCAGTGGAATTTCACTTTCCGTGATAATAACCGAGACGGGATAATATCTGAGGTGATATTAATCGAGTTATACTGTATAGACTTTGACCGTACCTTATATTAGGGCTCTCAACTGACGGGAAATGATCCTCCCGGGACCCGGAATAGTAATCCCGGGACCCGTTCTAGTCCCGGAATTTATGCAGATTTCGATGAATTTGTGAAAAATCGTGAAGCAAAGAAAATCACTCCTGCACGCCTCCGATAACGTAAAGTCGTCGATTACTAAGCGGCAATAAATTTGGAGGAATTGCCATGCGTAGCAACTACTCAATAATCGTTCTTAAAAAAAGCTTAACTGTTCAACCCAAGAAACTCACAATGAATTTTTCCCCTGTCCAGTGCAGCCAACGGCACATCCGTGATTAAACGCAGTAGCTTACTGGACGAAGACCACAAGAGCAGAAAGACGGCAGACCAATGCCAAAGCGGCTATTAAGCGCGCCACTTCCACTTCATCGACTCTTTTCGTCGTAGTCGCAACTGCAAATGTCTTCGGCTTGAAGATACGCCAACAAC
>OFHS01004619.1:0-11864 GCA_900245855.1 Calvadosia cruxmelitensis
AGTCATTGTCTTCCTATTGTCTTTCTCGCAAAGCAGCCTAGTCCGCGCAAGATAGATGATGTGAGCCTGTGCAGAAAAAAAAACTCCGTTTTTCCCCTCTCATAGCATAGACGTCACGTTACCATAGTAACCGTGAGTCAAAAACATCATTGGAAAATGCGCAGTCTCACCAATGAGCTCGTATATACTTTGTTTATGTAATTCGAAAGCCAATTATTTCTGAATGAAAGCAACTTGCTGTTGAATACGATTTATACCTTACAAGTAGCAATTAGAAATGTAACAGAGTCATTTCTATTGAAATGAGATCAAGTCATTTCTCGCAAAGTGTAATCTTTATATCAAGCAAGCTACTTCATCACATAGTATGATTCGTAACAGAGCCATGTACAGCAAGTCACACGGGACAAACAACAATTCTTTACTCAAGTCAGTGCATGGTCAGTGCCAGTGTCACACAACAACCAACTGTCACTTTCTAAGGCGTGAGAGCTCTACATTAATGCCGAATGCAACATCCAAGTGAAGATAGCCTCGCTACCACTATAGTACTATAGAGAGCCATTAATATAAATATGCTATTATTATTCTTTTCAATCCATTTCAACCATAGACATTCTGATTGGTGAGGCAAGGTACTTCCATCGCATGAGCAGAAGAATAAGAAGAAGCATTTCGCTGACTAAAAGTACGATAGAAAAGATGATAGGATGATTAAACCAGACAGATGTATAGCACAGTCCAGCAGCAACCATTCCAAATGCACCGAATGCTAATCGAAAGCCCTCGGCAAAGCCTTGCATCTCAATAGGAACAAGCTTTGACGTTAATGCCTTTGTCAGGGAAATTTCAAGAAGCCAAGTTGGCGCTCCGAGTACCACCCATACGAAGTACACTTCTCTTTTAATTTCCTGCGCAGAGACGTGAAGGATGAGCAGCAAAATAGGAATCAGGAGTTGCAAACTTGCAGTAAATAAAATAGCATAGAAACTGTTCAGTCTTGGTAGCATAATAACAGTTAAATTAACTAGGAAGCCCACGATACCACAGGCAATATACACAACACTCAGTTCTGTGGCATCCATGTTGAGCCAGGCAGCAGACACAAGGGGAATTAAGCCTTCAAAAGACAGTAAAGCTAAGGACCACAAGAAGCTGCCAGCATACAGCAGGGTTAAATCTTTGCTCTGTAGTAGAAACTTAATTTTGATGAATAGAAGTGTCCAGCTGGCATCTTTGTTTCTTTTTATTTGGTCGTTTCTGTGATTTCCTTGAATATTAATTTCCTGCTCCTTTAATAAGACACTGCTTTCATTGCTGCAATTAAAGTAGCAGTCAACATCCTCGCTGTTGTAGAGCAAAAGAAACACAGACGCTTGCATACCAATCAAAATCGCAGCAAAAACAAAAGAAGGAGCATTGGTTGATCTGATCAGAATTCCAGCAACTTTGAAATCTACGTCCATCAATGCAAAGTTAGCTAATGGTCCTATGATACTACCAAGTGTGAAACCGGAGCCTACTACTGTCAGTACTGCCGTTGATTTGCTTTCGCTGAACATCTTCACTACTTCTGCTGTACAAATACCTGGAACTGAAACGGATGCTCCGATTAAAACCAACCCAATGAACATCGTCAATGGTGAACACGGAATTCCGTATAATAGATTCCCAACGAACATGCAGCTGTTTGCCAAGGTGATCCAAAAGCGGGCTTTGCCGTATCGATCGTAACCAATTCCAAAGAGCAAGGCGTAGACAACTCCAACAGAATCACTCGTTATTATTAACAAACCTGTGTAAAATGGAATGTAGTCTGCGTTGATCTGTTCTAGATAAAACACAACTTGACTTGCCTTTGTATAAAAATCAAATGCAATGACAAAGTATAGAGAGAAATAGATGCAGCAACTCGCTGCCCTTCGACGATTGTTACTTTTGACGCAATCCATGTTTGTGGTACAAAGACATGATCAGTGCAATTCCAACGAACGATCACTGCTCAGCTCGAGCCTATGCATGGCTATCTTCTATTGACTATGCTTGAACAGCTTTGGACTGCAGCAGATGCGACGCTCCAGCAACTCCACTTTGAAATATAAATTTGATTGTCCTGCTATTGTCTCCATTCTTTAAATTTAACTACCGGAATCCGGCATTGTATGTCGCTGAGCGGCACGGTCACAAAGTTGTGATTTAACAGCGTAGTTATTATATCGCCTGGTTGTTGTGCAATCGCCTAGTTGTTGATTGGCAAAGAGTTCTATAGCATAATTATTGATGAGTGATCGTGCAGTTCATACAAAAGATGTTATTCATTATTAGTATACTCTTCGAAAACAATCTGATGTTTCTTTTGTAGCATGAACTGCACGATCACTCAACAACAATTGGGCTATAGACAGTATACTGTTTGACAACAATCTGATGTTAATGAACAACATCTTTCCATCAGTTTGTACAAATCTGTATTTGAAAGATCAATTCAAACAGAATACACGTATAGAAGGTACAAGTACACTTATACTACACATTTTAATTAATAAATAAGTAAATTTGTTCCATAAGCTTTTTGATAATTTTGATTTAAACAAAGTGAATGGTGATGCATCAACAATCTCTTGCGAAAGTAAATTCCATTTTCTAACTACACGGTCGAAGTAAAAATAATGTCGTGCATTTAGCTTTAAATTGTCAGCATGAAATCTCCGATTATGTCCACGAGTTACAGTAGCGAGAGGAACAACAGTTTTAGAAAGTTTGAGTTTGACTTTGCCATGAATGACTTTGTAAAAAAGCATAAATCAAAATAACTCCGCCTATCTTCCAACGACTGCATGCTAAAGAGTTTTAGACGTTCATGGTAAGACGGTGGTGGAACTCCATCGTAGCAGCGCACGTAAACAGATTTCATGAATCTACGCTGCACTTTTTCCATTTAGTGCCATGTTGTTGCTAGTTGCCTAATCTGATGTACCTTTTGCTTCATAAGTGAGATTTGCTTGCAATTGGTCAACAGTGTTGCCGTCGCGATAATAGTACAGTCGTCATAGCATATAGCAGGATAGCTTTAGTACATTTATAAAAAGGAGGGTGCAAACCAGCTTTAAAAAGATAAATTAATTTGACATTTAAGGAGACAAAGTAAAGGATCCTTGTTCAGTTTCAAATATTCATACCGGTATACCATCAAAGCAGAAATTTTATTTCTTTTGACACAGTAATATTTTTTGAGTATTTTATACTGTATATTGTTCAGTAAAGTATATCCCAAGACCGAGGTCCGTCAAGGCAGGTGGATCCAGACAAAGCAATCAGGGAAACACAAGGGGGGGACTAGAGAATAGCTAAATTTGTTTCCTTTGTTATGCCTTTATAATTATTTCTGTAAATTACGAACAGGCTATGCTTTAACTTTCCTGGCGAGTTGGTGCTCCATGACTATCTCTCTTCAATGTTTAGAAGTGCAAATCCCTATAGCCCAGAAACATGGAATGCCGCAAAGATACAAGTCGTCGAAGGACCTTGAGTTATTGTTTTCTTTCTTTCAATACTTCATCATTGCCTTCGAGTTTTATTCAAGGGCCAGTCAGATTATTTACTACCTTGAGGAGAGTTACCTATGCGCACTGCTGTTTGGAATTGAAATACGATAGGTACGGTAAAATCAGAAGCTGAATCAAACCTGGAAAACATATGCGTGTTTTTTCGGAATAGATCTTACATAATTCCTTATTCGTCGCTGACAATATTCATCGGATTAGCGTTACGTGGAGCATGCATACAGCTCCAGCTATTTGTGCAGCAGAAGTGACAAAGGTGTTCAGCCAAGACACATCAACGGTAGTTCTGAGAGCAATAGGGACAGGTTTCACATTTGTGGTTGTAGCATAGGACCATTGGTTAACTTTACATTGAATGACGTAGATTTCAATCTTGATGGAATTCCGATCAGATCAACGAATGCTCCTTCTGTTGTTCTTGCTATGATTTTGATTCTTATGCAAGCGTGTGTCTTTCTTTGCTCTACAACAGCGAGGAAGTTGATTGTTCCGTTAATAGCCATGAAATCGGTAGTGTTCTATTAAAAGAACAGAGAACGGATATAAATGGAAATCACAAGGGTAGGAAGCGACCAGGTGGTAAAATAAATCAACATTTAGTTTCTACTGCAGAGCAAAGACTTAATTTCGCTGTATGCAGACAGCTTCTTGAGTCTTTGCTTTGATGTCTTACGAAGGACTCTTGTGTCCGCTGTCTGGCTCAACATGGATGCTAGGCTCGAGTGCCCTATTTAGCCTGTAGCACTTTTGGTGGGAACATCCGTTTTGGAGGATCTGGGCATTCCCTCGTGGAAATGTTGGTTGTACATTAGCCAGATAGTGCACTTCCTGAGATTTCAGTCAACATGCTGTTGATAGTCTTTACTTCACTATGAACGCGCTGCACATGCAATTCGTAAAACCAAAAATGCAGTCTTGTTGTCGATTAAAGGACTTTACAAAATGTTTGATACTTCCATGAGTTAGTGCATATGTATGTGTGTTTGTCTTTTGTTTGAATTCGTGGCCGATATGAGCTACATAGCTCGTAGTTACATCAGGGCGAACAATAACAATACGATACAGCAACATAAGATACAATACATACAAAGGTGCAAGCTACAGCCCAATAGTTTATAAGTGGAGGATTTGACTTGTTAAAGAGGGAATATAATGTTAATTTATCTAACCAATTTGGAAAATAAACTTGCACCCCTTTTCCAATCGAGCTTTGCTAGAAATTTAGTACTGATTCCTTTTATGAAATTCGTTGAAGACGTTTTCACTTTTTCCGGGATGTGATTTCAGATCCTAGTTGCCACTGCTGCAAACGACCATCGCATCCGTGGTCTGCAAAATACAGGGTTGTATCGTCAGCATATCGCATGAGGGATGACTTGATTGGAACAAGTGATAGATCAGTCATGTATATGTTGAATAACAATGGGCCTAATATTGATCCTTGAGGCACTCCTCTGGCACTATGATAAGTAGAAGACAGGCTTCCTTGAATCCTTACGGATTGAAGTCGGTTTGATAGGTAGCTTTTTATCAGTTTGCAGGTAGATGTTGATACACCAAACCACTCCAGCTTTTTCAATAAGAGGGTATGATGTACCATACCAAAGACTTTTGATAGGTCCAACGATACGACATCAGTAGAGGAATTCTTATTGAGTGCATTGTGGCAATGTTGTGTTAGCTTTATTAATGCTAGTTCTGTTCCGTAACCCGGTAGGGATCCATACATGTCAGAGGGGAAGATGTTTCTCCAAAATGATCTTGCAGTTGCCTTGAAATGATTTTCGCGAAGGCTTTAGATATGTGGCTCAGAATTGTTATAGTTCTGTAGTTCTTCTTTTCTGCATCATTCCCTTTCTTAAATACTGGAGTAACAATACCAAACTTCCAATCATAGGATGACGTTCTAGCATTTCTTCGTTTATGTCTGCAGATGGGGGTATACAAGAGGAAAAATGATCGCGAAGAATTTCTGCTTTTCTTTGACTGATACGTGTAGTTTTTAGTCATGAAACAGAGGCAGTAGGTCAACATGTTTGTCTTTACCTATTCCCGTCAGTCGTTGCAGTGTTCGATGAAATGTTTCAGGATCTGCTTTTTATGTTTTTGTCAGAAAGGACTGTATCTCCTTACGTTTCAGCTTGGTAACAGTGTTTCTATACCGCTTGAGTTGCTTCTCAGTTTCAGGAGTCCTAGGTAGTTTAGCTGTGGCATCTATGAGACGAATAACTTTCTCTACTGCGGGGAATACCCAAGGGGTGTTTAGTTCCTTTGACTCTTCTCGTTTTCAGCGGCAAAAAAACCTTCTAGAAGGTTTTCCAGTATACAGGACCAGTTTGTCCACACTGTATTGGCTGGTAGCTGTTCTCCGTCCAAGCTGATATAAACTGTGCACCATGGTGATACACAAATGTCGTCGTTCAGCTGATCGAAGTTGGTCTTAGCATTTCCGCAGTACGTGATCAGTTTTGGAGGAGGACGTGCGACCTTCTTTTTAAATGTAGCAATGCATACACTGTGGTCTTATGCATCTGTCCTTACCACGATACAGTTTTCGAATTTTCGAGGTTGTGGTGTCAAAACTACATCCAACTGAGTTCCGCTAATTGATCGTGTAGGTTCTGATATTAGGTTGGTCAAAGCAATGGCAATTTTGCCTGACTGATTGCTAGAGTTCATTGACGAGTCACAGTTCAGGTCCTCAATGACAATTAAATCGCTTCTCTTGCTGCAAATTTTCTCCGTGAATTCTCGTAGATTTGAAAAGAAGGTGTAATTCGAAGTGCTAAGTGGGTTGTAGGCCAGAATGGTACAGTAGTGCACTTTTAGAAGCCAGATGTACTTCAACAACCACAGCCTCTGTCTCACTGTCCTCGTAGCATGATCAGTGCCTGTAAGTGATGTCTTCTCACACATAGAGTAACAGTCCACTGGCTGTACTGTTTGATCGATCTTGACGAATCATATTATATCTATCTAATTTTATCTGCCCCCGGGAATTTGATCCATGTAATACATTACGTCAATTTTTTCCGCGAAGGCTATAGCAATTCCAAACAGCAATAGGGTAGCCAGAAGGCCTACTGTCGTTCGGCCCCGGATTACAAAATGGACATCACCAGAGGGCAATATTGCAGCAGCATTATTGACAAATACATGAATTACTAGCAACATCAATAGACTTCTTAGTTTTTGATTTTCTTTGCTTTACACGAGTGACTTTGAAATGCAATGATCTAGTCGACGCTCTGTGCATGTGACATCTATTCGATATTGGACTTTCTAACTGCTCCTGGGGTAGGACAAGTGATGTCGCGAATAATGTGTATAGGGCCTACGTCCTCCAAAGAGTAAGCATGACAGTCCAACGATGCAACGCAGCCTGTGTTTTAGGCACCATTTCTTCAAGAGGCGTGATGGACGAAATTTTATGTTTGTAAATAATCAGCTCAAGTTTTCATTGAGTTTTCATTTCTTAATCAATTAAGTTTAGTAGCAAGTATTGCAAATACCTCTAGAGTAATTTTATAGTTTTCAATGTTATTGAAATTGATTATATTGTATTAGACATTTTTATCAGAATTACTTTTGTAGGTTATCCGTTCATATGATAATAAATTATGTAGTGGCAGTGCATATGAGTTCACAACCTTATGAGGGTCTATTGTTTAAAGAGGGCTGTAGGCACGAGCCATATACTTTGCCAACTTGTTAATGCGGCACAGGTTGTGACCGTTCTGTGCGTACTATTGGTTAAACGTCACTGAACATTGTGAGCATATTGTGAAATATTCCTCATAGTGACGTAAGAATAGTTAAGTGACGAGACAGCATTGTCATGTGAGCTGTGCTTTGCGGTCACAGTTAATTGCAAATATATCTCTGTCATTCGGTAGCATGCGTGACAACAGCGAGAGGACTGTTTTGTGTTCCGAACGGAGAACCTGAGTTACAAACATCACCATCATCCACTTTAAGCATCTTATGCCAACGCTTGGGTGAGTCGCACTTCGTCAGGGCTGCTCATGTAATTAATAATTGATTAAATAATTGTTCTTTAAATGTAATGTAGTGTTTTGCAATCATTTGATTATTGCTGAAAACATGAAAGGCCTCATTTTCACGCAAGTAAATACGAGAACGAAATTGCATTCGGTCTTTTCGGAAGTTAATGCCTTGTCTAATAGTTACGCTTCAATTTCACAAGAAGATTGTGAGGTTGTTATGAGAACACCGTCGCTGCATTTCTCGCTTGTGGTTACTCTTTGCCAGTGTTCAGCAAGTAATGCAAAATTTTACTTGAGAAAAAGTAAAAAATATTTGGAATTACTTTAAACCAGGTCAAAGTTGAGCGATGCAAATTGTGCAGAATCTAATGAACCCGTTTTTGAAAAGGCTGCCTTGAAGCCTAGTTATTGTTTTCTGCAAGTTTGATGAAATTATAGCTGTGAAATCGGTACCTTGAATTTGATGTGCTTGCCTTTGTAAACCATTGCGCTCTAATGGTTCGAAAGGATCACTTTCAGTCTCTTGGGAACTGGAGTCGTAAGTCGTTAGCGTACGGGAAATTGAAAGGAGACTTACCGAAGAACCTTCTGTTGTCATTTTTTCTACGAAAATGTGATTGGAATTAGCGAGTATTTCTTGCTGTTATTGATGTACTAATATAACTGGACTTAGCTGGAAGGTTATCCACAAGACCACAACTAATGAGAAAGCTGTGATGTTATTTGGCTTTTGCTCTTGGAAATTGAATTGTGGATGAATGCTAAATTTCTTCTGACTTGCTAAAGGAACAAACTTTTGAACACTTGCCTCCCTCTATTTTAGGCACATTGTTGAAAATATTTGACTATTTTAACAGCCATGACTGTTTGTGAATAGCTTATGGTGTAAAGATAATAAAATAACACGTCCCGTGAGGCTAGGGGATGGGCCATAATGCAACTTTGTCAGAACTCATAAGATTCAGCAGCAGGTGAGATTCCCTTTTCATCTATCCAAAATTCAAGAACAGACGTAACTAGTTATTCTAGTAACTTTTCAAGAAACCAGTTACGTTGCATAACATGTAACTTGTAACTGTAACTAGTTACACTTTTCAATGGATACAGCAACTTTTACCAATTACACTTTCGTAACATTAAGTTAACATTTAAGTTATTTTCAGCTTTCAACTCAATTTGATTGATTCATTTTCAACTCAAAATCATGCTTCCAAGGGCTCAATTTCCTGCAACATAATTCATAGCAAACACAATATAGTGTTTAATCTACTTTGCCGTTCTGGACAACAATCAACATAAAGTGGCCATTTGCAACACATTCTTTGGTCTTTAATTTAAAAGAAAATACCTTCAAAAGTAATTATAACTAGTTACTTTCTCTATACAAATAATGAAATAATTATAATCTCTAGAAAGTTACTTTTGATCATGAGTAACTGTTGGAAGTAGCTAGTTTCTTTCTCTACAACGTAATTATAACTAATTACCTGTAAAATAACTCATACAGCCCTGCCAAAATCCAGCCAAGCAGCCAGGCAACTTCCAATGTTCAACAATTAGTAGCTATGGTAGAAGAGAGAATGATACAATTTAAAGCTTCTCTAACTTTCGTTGTATGGGTATGTCAACAGTTGCTTTCAAATTACGTTTGCTCTTTCTTGTTGACTCATTACGAAAAAGCATTTGAAACAAATTCAACATAAGCAAGGTCTATATTCAACTAGCTGGTCCAAACAAATTCAACGACCAGCGTCGTTGCTTCGCATTGGAGGGGATGTTAATTAGTCCGATAAGAATCACAGTTCTCCGTTTTTAGCCCATAAAACAGTACTTCCTGCCAGAGCATATTAAAATAAACTTTAAGAACATCATAAATCATACAAAGGATATCGGAATGTATATAAATGAGAAGTGGTTTCACAGAACAGGTGGTCGCCCAATACAGGTTCTATTGAATACTGTGCTATATATTTTTGTTTTTTGATAGCAATGAAAAAGGGTTTATTAAATTAACCACGAAAAGGTGTTTTAAACAATTTCTGTCACGAAAGGGTGCTTGATGTCTTTACCGATTTCAATACTTTAAAAATTTACCTTGAAATAATTAAATTATTATTTTGTTTTTACAAACTCCAAACAAAGGAAGATAACATAACTCGTGGATGAAATCTGTGCATAAGATTGAACAGGTCTAATTATCTGAAAAATTGCTATCATAAGATGGTAGGCAGAGATCAGTCTCACATCTTTTTAACAGGCAGTGTTTAGTCTGAAGGGCAAAAACATGGTTAAAGCCTTTCAGTGATAACAACAGAAGCACAGTGCCACAATCCTCCCCAAAAACAGCAGTAATGATTTTTTCTGACTTCGTGTTTGAAAAGACAATTGTCTAAAATTATTATTGCATCAGAAAGAAGCAAGTTACATTCGCTAAGATATTCTGATTACATCATGTCTAAAATAGCTCAATCTGGAATTTTTTATTATGCAATATACTAAAAATAAATCAAATGTCATTCGCCTTTTAGAACGTTCTACGTTATTCTAGATTTGTGACAGCTGACTCAGAAGAAAGCTGCTGGGATTGACCAGATTAAGATAAAGCTTTCAAAAATGAGTGCTCCTGTAATAGCACCTAGCCTTGAAATTGTTTTAGTAAGCCTCTGATAAATGGTGAGTTTTATTTCCAAGCTATTCCAAAGAGTAGTGCGTAGTTGTTAAATGTTACGGAAACAAACAATCTTCTATTCATGAATCAATATGGGTTCAGACATGGGCACTCCACTGTCCACAACCACCAGCCTGGTAAATTGTACTGATTTTTTGCCGTCCGAAATATTAAAAAATAAAGTAATGAGAATTGTAAGCCTTGATTTAAAGAATGGCATTTAAAGAATGGCTTTTGATACAGTAGATCAAGACTGGCAAGACTCCGAAACAAGATAGCACATGTTACGTATAAAGCAATACATATAAGGGCTCCTCTTTAAATCGCTGCGTTCCTTGTGTGACAACCACTATGCAGATTCTGTTTGTTTCACCATAGTCACTTTGGTTTCACGAACAAGAAGCTGCATGGACATTTGGTGACAGGGGTTTCTCTGTCTCTGGACCAGTTGTCTTGAACTCTCTCCGGCAAGAAATTCGATCGGCTACCCTAATATTGGACTGTTTTAAGGCACGACTAAAGTCTTCCTTTTTTTAAAAGGCATATGTGAAATAATGTCGATCTTAAATCAAATTGGACATTGCCATTGGGCAGTGCTAGAAATATTTAAAGTGCTACTCCCACCAAATTCGATGTTTCGCATGTGGATAGAGCTCCATGAGAAAATACGATTGGCAAAATAATTTTTAAACTGAGACATCGAGAACCTGAGATATCGAGCTCTGAACATCGATTTCCGAGGTTTGTTGAGAATATTTACTACAAGACAAAAGGGGGCGGAGGTCGGAACCGAGGTCAGAATCGCTAACAAAGCTAGTACGGGACATTTCGCTTCTTTCAACTTCAAAAATTCGCGCTGTCATTCTCGCGCATTTGACAGAACTCTTTTTGACACACAGTAATCTCACGTCTATAGACTTGCTGATTGCTAAAAATTGTTCGTTTTAAAGCAGGTTTAGCATGGTAAACTTCGTATTTTCTCCATCTCGATCGCATTGTCGGCCGCACGGTGTGATCTTTGCAGCAAGTGCGCCGTGCGGCCTTGTCGAAAATAACCCTGCAACACCATTGGTAATAGCTTTTCGCAATTACACGAGAACATGCGATGGTATTTCGATCCGGCGCTTCCAGGCATTTTAACTATTCGAGGAAAACCAGGAAAACATGAAGAGTTTAAAGCACGAGTTCAATTGCTCATTTTGCTGATGCATTTTTAACGTAGTTTCGAGTAGCATGGTAGCACACCTCCAGTGGCACATCCGTCCACTAATAATAATTATGTTAAAATAGTATGTCCAATAATGTGCTGAAGTTTGCCCAGAGGTTAGGTGGCACGTCGCATCAAGTACGATCATGGCAACGTCATTGTCAAAAAGGTCCTAGCGCCCAGCGAGCATGCTGGAATGTAACTACATTCCAACCCACCGGCATTGTCCCATGACCCGCCGGCAACAAAGCAGTAGTGTCGTAACAGCCGCAACAGGTCAGAGCCTTGGTCAGAGCAAGGGTCAGAGTTTATCCGTGCTCAACGCACACAATTTTGACGACTTCATGGAGGACAGCAAACCCAAATTAAAACTAAATCGCAACTCTATTACAGTTGAATGCGAGGGTAAATTAAAACTA
>OFHS01004620.1:0-13486 GCA_900245855.1 Calvadosia cruxmelitensis
GTGATGTATTGAATGTTGATTTGTCTTTGTTTGGTGTTACTTTGTCAGCCGCGTCTGACCGTGATTATGGCGTAGTTTATGTAGTAAGTGCATTAAGAGGAAGAGGGACGGCCTCTTCATGTAGAGGACCGTCTATATTATTATTATTTATTATCGCTTGTAGATTTCACTTGTTTTCATAGTTTTGGGGTAGTGTTTCCCAAGTGCACGTCGGAGTAGTGCTCGATGACTTGCATCGAGGGCGTTCGCGAGGCTGGCTGTTAGTGTCCATGCCTCGGCGCTGTAAAGCAGCACACCCTCGACGCAAGCGCGGAATAGTCGCAGCTTGGTTGTCTCCTCTACGCCGCGTTGCCAAACAACCTGTAGCTTTCTGGCTGAAACCCAAGCTAAACTTCGTCTGTTTTCAAAGGTGGTCTTGCAATGCCGTATGCTACATCCTAAATAATGGAAGTCCGTAACCTCTTCCAGCAGATCTTCGTTTGTGGTCTTAATTTTGAGCCTCTGATGATGGGAGCATCAGACTCTGGAGGCATCGCTTCCTCGCTTCCTCGTTGTGGAGATGGGACGGCCGGAGCTCTGTTCAACATGGTGATGGCGAAATGGAATTCGGGCAACTCTGTCCTCGCTCAAACGGCAACATGGAACTGGAGGAGTGTCTGCGCTTTTCCAGTTCAACTCTCCAAAACGTTTGGGCAACCAGACCTGATGGCTACAACAACAACATGGGACGCATCAGGTAATAGCTCGTGCACTGCATGCAACGAGATGTAGTATCAGGCCAACTCACATCAAATCCTGCAGAATATATGTAAACGAGATTTCTTGGATGCGCGATTCTTTCTTAGAAGCTTGCACATTACAAGTATTGGCATTCGCAGCAGAGCTTTGGTTTTAATCTGGCAAATCCTACTGTATCGTTGCTGCTATTATCTTTTTATAGGGGGCAATGACGTTTATATGAATAACCCCGTTCTGTTCCTTACAGCACCTGCATCCACACCCGATTTCTACTTATGTGTTTGCAACTCACCTGCTCTCTCTTCCGGATTATCGTAATGCATTTCGATCACAATGTACACTACATCATGCACACCAATAGGCATCCCAGCATGTTTCGGAAGGATCAGATTCTGCATAGAATAATACGCAACGTTTCACAAATAAAAAGAATTACAAACACATTTCAATTATAATGAGAAGAGTTAATCGAAGATCCTTTGGCATATTGATAGACGATATTAAGAAGCCAAACCAATGGTCTTTCTCTGAAGCTCAAGTAAATCGCCATTGGTTTAAATATGTGCTGTTTGCCATTTGAGTAACCTGTCATTCACACAGCATGTCGGTTTCTGTTTTAGTTTGGGGTATACATGCGAGCTTGCAGGATAATGCCTGATAAAAGTGTGCGTCTTACTCGTTGAGTTATGTTTATTGAGGTTTAGAGTTCGCTACCTCCGTGTATAGGAAATCATAATCTGTATTATTGATCCAAATAAAGCTCGAAACCATGGGTATAACATATAGCTTTTATATCAACCTTATGTTCAGTCGTTAGGTTGTCTAAAACTTCTGTCAAACATTGCCCTCTAATCGCTTTCGCAGCTACATAACTATACTTCGTTCATTTCATGGTGTCTCTATTACACGAAAGCGCAAATGAGTTTTATATCCACACAAGAAAATATAGTTGCGCAGCTTGAAGGTCGTTATTGAATACAATATAGTCAATATAAGAATTTGAATAGAACCATTCAACGCCCTCCTACTTAGCAAACTTCCCAAAGATCATAATGGCTAGTTACAGCGTTTTGTGACAATCACGCTATGAATCACTTCTCCTGTAATGTATGGCAAGGGCAGGCATAGCGGTAGTCAAACAGTTACGCAACTAATTATCTGCTGCTTTGGTTTGCTGTCATTGCATAATTTATTCTGCCCCTTGCGATCCCAAGTTTAGACATTTAACAAAACTAAAGACAACTGTCTGATCTGAAGGCAATCCATAGCCGGAAAGCAGTCGCCCTGGCAATTTCAGAAACGATTACCTAAAGTTCTTTCAAATATCCTGAAGAAAATCCCTGCACGTTATCGCTACAGGCTCAAAACTCTCCTCCATATAAAATTACTTGAATAAAATAGACCTAATGTCACGGCCCTGAATGATTTCGATTTGCAAGCATCAATCAGGGTTCGGAGGGACACAATTTTGACCACAGGCTAGTCCGATATTAAAAATTTAGCAACGAGAAATGCCACGGATTTCGAGAGAAATACACTCTATAGTTGACGTCTTCTTTATTAAATTTGATCTTGCCATTATTACGAACGATGCAATCAGAGAGACACTTGAAGTGCTTTTATTGATCAATTCGTCAACATGAAAGAGCCTTGCTTGCTGGAACTGTGCAACCGTACGGAACAGGTTTATCAGATAGGACGTCAGCCAATTGCTAGTTTTCTTTATTAACGTATCTAAAATCACTGTTCTATAATAGTTTTTGTACTACATTTAGACGAACATTATGAACTGAGAGGCGTCTGTATGCCTGAACATTAATGCTAAGGGTATGTTCGTCAGCTTTGCAAACCCAAAGGAAGCACTTTATTGTACCACAGTCTGAAGTATCTACAGCTACTTCTAGCTACTTGTACAGCTCTTTTTTATGTTCTCCGTTATTTGTAATGACAATTCTTCAGCTAGAAGCCCTACCGTATGCCTGCATATTGTGGTATCGATTGACAAAATGCTTGACAGCTGTAATGAAGTTCAGTTACACCTCAAATTGGTTATTCTATGCATAATGATTGCACCCTAAGAAACTACCACTTATAGAAGTAAAAATTAGCATGATTTATTTTTTTGTTAGCTGTAGGCATAGAAACTATATCCCTCGGCTGTGTTTTACTTTACTCGTGTTTGAGTGGCTTTTTAGATGTTGAATCTTTCCTGTCTGATTCATGTAAATTGAATCAGGATATCGGCTATTAGCTCGCGATTTACAGAAAGCCCTTGCTGTAAAACCATTGCCATACTAGTCAAGAAAACTATAATAACTTTGGTTTAAAATAAATTAATTGGAACTAATAACGCCTTTCGTGATAACGCCTCTTGAAGGACATGCGATATCATGTGGACCTTTAACCAGACAGAGTTATGATTGTGTTTCATAACTTATATACATATGTGGGTCGCTCAGGCTCAACAGCAACATTCCCTGTTCTACCTTTAAAACACGGAAAGCAAGCTAGATGATTATCTATTACTGTATATAAACAAATTACTAACCTCTCCACCGATCGCCCAAACGTAAAATACGCTCTGAAGTCGGCATCGTGCCACTTTAGGTGGCATGTTCGGGCTCGAGCACTCGAAAGTAACATTCAAATGAGTATCGTCGAGCTGACCATGAGAACATTCGTATGCAACAGCGTGGTGCACAATGCCTTCGTTTCCTGGTGTAATCACAGGGGCCATCTTTATTGAGGAAATGAGCATAAATGCGATTGAAGCAAATGTACATAATTATAAGGGTATCTGCTACCGCAAAATGTAGCATTCTATGTTGATTCTACGTAATGAATGAGGTATGCTTGTGTTTATTGATTTCGCACATTGTCATTACTTGCACGGCGAAAAGTGAAATATCCTAATGAGAGTTGCTTGATGAGACACGAGAAAAGGGCGAAAAGAATATAGCAGTGGTCCGCCAATAGCACCTAATGCAATATCAAAGTCTTCCATTTACTACTAGTTGATTAATCGAAGAGAGGATAATTTTCTGCAACACTGGCTTCCGCCAAGACTCTTCTCAGTATTCCCTCTGAATACGTCACAGCAAGAGCTTAAAATAATATCTTGATTATTTTGACAGCATTGCTTGACAGTGTTTGTTGAAATAGTACAGCAACTCAAGCGATGATGGATCGGCCAATCAAAAGCTCGAAGCTCTTAACCCTTAATGAGCTTCGAGCTCATAAAAACACTGCTTTCAATATTTTTGCAGTTGTAGATAGCTGAAACTTGCACTGAATAATCATTCAAACATAGCTATGATAGCTATGCAATTGTCGTAGATATTGTCATTATACTTCTCAAATGTTACTTGAATAAAAGATGTCACACCTCTATCACGTGGCGTTTTCCACCAAGAGTAGATCGCAATAATTTGTGAACAGAACACCAGTATGTTGTCTTTTTCTTAGGAACGGCGACCTTCAAGAAAATATAGAACACAAAGCTTAACATATATATTCAAAGTTGGTAGGAAAAACTCTGTACCGTGTATACAGAATGCCGATATTCTCCTGGAGCAGCAGTTCTGTTGTTATAAATAAAGTCATAGTAGTAAATGCAAATCCTTACATCTTTGTTGCGGAGGTCTACATATTGATTGGTGTTCACGACTTTTTCTCGTTTAACGTAATTGAGTATATTGACGCTCCTTGACCCTCGTTGATGGACTCCATGCTTCTGTAGCGTCGAATCATCGGATGGATCGGGATCAGAATCATGATAAGCAAATATGATCTTTGTTGTCCCAATCTAGAATGAAGACAAATATCGACATCACTACAAATAATTCAACTGAGGCAAGTACATCGAGGTTAGATAAAGCGTGAACGTTGTTCATTAATTAACGGAGATAATTTCTCTTCTATGTCAAAAATGGATGAAACTGCACGAGAGGGACTTGATCTTGACTGCGCTTGACCACATCGACCCCATCGAAACCACTTCTAACCGCAGTCGATGATCATCCATTAACAATTTCATGAAGTTGCTATGAGAGTTAAAGAGTCTTTATTGACAGGTATCCTCTGCAGCCTGATTGTTACTGTTTTGCCTCAAACCGTTTGAGGTACCGCGTCGTCTACACGCGCCAGCTGCGACTACTTCGCGAAGTCAAACAGGTCGAAAATCTCGAAATAACAAACAAACTTAGCTATGAGAGAATTTAGCATGCATGCACATACTACAGAAACATAGAAAGAAAAGGCGACAAGAACCTGTCTTTTTTACTAAGTTATACTTGGAGATTCAGCAAGCAATGAACGAATGTGCCTCAGACGGTGCAATTCACAACAAATTCACGAATATTCGGCTGTGTTCAATTTATGGAAACAAACAGCTCAGTCGACTAATGACAACACAGTAATAAGTACCAGCAGCTATTTACACAAATCAACAGTTCATAAATCACAACGATCTCATGCAATTGATCTTCAAGAATACAGTATATGTAGCCACACACGGTAAACCTCTCACTATGATGATAATAATTTTTATATCTTTATATAGCTTTACAAAGGCTTTTAAAACTTTTTCACACGTGTTTTTCAATAAAATTAATTACCTCTAGGTAATACTAGTAAATCACTAGCAACTATGATAAGGTAATATTTGTACGTTAGCACAATACCAGCATATGCACAAGCCTACAGTACGTTTCACAAATAATGCTTATCTTTAACGGCGCTATATCTTCGCTTCTAATTAAATTGCAGGAGCAAAATGTTACTAAGAATCAATTTTTGCCCACGTTAGAGCGACGTTTGAAGTCACAGTCGCTTCTAATTATTCGAGCTGACGCCAGATCATCAACCATCTCTCTTGGAGTGACCGTAGAGCGTACCGTAGAGCGACTGGCATTAAACGTCGGGCTGAAATCGTATCAAACTTGATGCAAATGAGGAACAATCTTCAGATTCTGGATGAATTTGTGTTAGTTTCGGATTGAACACTTCGTTGTTATTGTCATGCTAATGAAGATTCCTGCAACTCCGTATGATCATGGTGGATGGCTGCAACGGAGTTTCAAGTGCAATTCACAAAGAAAGCTTGGAAAAGAGCTTATTGGAGAGAAGCGGATAGATTTTTATCCCACAACTGCAAAACATGAATGGAAACCTCTTGCTGTGGCCATTTATCAAAATAATTAGCATTGCTTTTGTTGGTTGACAAAGACAGCGTTGTTGATTATCTCTCGCCACCTTGGAGGCATATGGAATAGTGCAATATTTCTAGCACACTGGCCAAACTGAACTTTTTGCGTGCTCCAAATGCCACAGCAAACAATTGTCTCGCCTTTCGTGTTCTGGAAAAGGAGACTGCAAGGGAATTGAGTGAGATACATTAAAAGCGACGTTTAAAGTGATCAACTACTGACTGTGACAAAACTGCAGCCAAAAATTCAATTCAATTCCACGCGATGATAGAACGACGTTTAAACTGAGCCTAGACTTCACATTCCAATAAACGCGTTAGAGTCAAGCACATAGATTAACAACAGATGTAAGAACTCGTAGCTGTTCACTTTTTGCCCTCCGAGAGGTTGTAATGTCATCCATGCAGATCTCAGATCCGAGAATCACAAGCGAGACAGACATAGTATACAAAGTGCAAAGATTCGCTCAAAAACATGAGAGACAGTTATTACTGTAGACGGTGCTATTCATGGAAACAACCCGTTCTTTCTCTTGCAAATGAAACGTTGACAAATTGATTTGTATATTTCACGGTTACATGCGAATGCGACAGACACATCACTAGCACTGTAATCAGATTCTGCAGTGCAGAAATGGAATACGTACACATCTGATTGTCTATATAAAAATACACTGATAAAAAACTTTGATATGAAAATCATGTACAGTGTTACTAGGTTAATACCACGGTCTCGGTGAAGGACAAAGACGTGATATTGACCGAGTCGTGACAATGACTGCCTCTAGTTCTTAGCCCTTTAAATTGGCCTAAAATAAAGTCAAAACCTCATTTGTCATTGATTGTTCAACACCAGGAAGACAACAAACAGAAATAGACTACACAAATTGATCAGCGGGTAAAAATACAATGAAAAATGAAGCACCATACAGTATACGCACACATAAATGTAGCCTAAAATAATAAAAATACGCCGTCAGAAGGCTCTGTCGCTTGGTGTTTCTCTTGGCACCGATGGCATACTCTACAAATATTTCTACCTTGGAAAGCTCCATTAGTCCACAAGTGTCATTCTGAGCAAGAAAATGCTTCAAGCTCTGTAGTGAAGCCAAAGCTGCTGTTGCGGAGACCGTTGGAATCAGTTCGTCTGCATCGTCCTCTTCGGCGACGGTGTCCGCATTTATCGCATCCTCTTTCGCCTGTCTGATGTCGTCGATGATTTTCTCGTCGTCCAGTTGCTCTGTGCAATCAAGATTGTTGTCCAAAAACAAGAAATCTTCAAATTCTGCCTCCGTTAGGGTCAAAGGAAGTTCAATCGGCTGTGACTCTTCAAGTTCATTGTCGCTACAGTCTGCTCCGTCCACGGCAACCGAACCCTTTCTTTATCGTTTGCTCCGTGACAGCTCTCCATGCATCAGTTAGGGCAATAATTGCAGTCAGCAAATTTAGCTTCTTGGCGAGCAAATCTACTGTCAGGCTGTCAGCTCATCCTCGGCAGCTTCCATTACGGCTAAAATTTTGTTCACAATTGACTTTTGATAGTGGGATTTCAGCGATCGAGTAATACCTTGATCGCATGGCTAAATAAGAGATGTCACGTTGGGAGGAAAAAGTATCAGCTCAATGTGTGGCAGCTGGATGTCAGGATGAGCAAGGCAATTGTTCGCGATCAAGGAGATTGTTCTCTTGGCCAGTATACGTTCTTTCTCCCACTCTCTCAGCCAAGTTTCAAACAGCGGGGATGTCATCCATGCGCTGCTGCTGTTTGTGTATTGGCACGGCAAGCGTCCCATACCGCGGAAGCATCTCGGCTGCTTCGATTTGCCTATATCACCGACAGGGGCCTTTTTCACCAGCCATGTTCGCACAAACCATGACTGTAACTCGGTCTTTGGAGACTTTACATCCGGGTAGCTGGTCTGTCTTGAAGACGTGAGACCCTGTTGAAAGGGCCCGATAGTACAACCAGGTTTCGTCAGCATTGTAGATATCAGCAGTGCTGTACCGTGCCATGATCTTTGGCAGAGTTTCCTTGATCCACCGCTCAGCAGAATAAGCAGATGATGTGTCTGACTCTAGCTTTTCCCCGTGGTCTCATTTGATAACAATGTTATATCTCGTCTACCAACGATCTAACCATCCAACCCATGCACACTATTTCAAACCAAGGTCTTTTGCCAGCTTTTCAGCTCTGCCTCGAAGCACGTCTCCAGTCAGCGGGACATTGGATGCCAACCCTGCTCGGAACCAACGAAATAGGGCCTTGTCAAAATCAGTGTGTTCACTTCCCCTTTGTCGCTTCCTTCCCGAGTTCAGCCACGCTTGTGGAGCCTCTAATTTCTCTTTCCTTGCATAGAGTTTGCTAACAGTGGAACGGCCAATGCTAAACAACTTAGCAAGTGCCGTAAAACTTTGTTTGGGAGGGCCATCGACAGCATGATGTATTGAATGTTGATTTGTCTTTGTTTGGTGTTACTTTGTCATCCGCGTCTGACCGTGATTTATGGCGTAGTTTTTGTAATAAGTGCATTAAGAGGAAGAGGGACGGCCTCTTCATCTAGAGGATCGTCTATATTACTATATTATTATTATCGACAGCAGCAATAATCTTTCCCTTATGGTCTTGGGTCAAGTCGACGCCCTTTCGCTGAGCCATAGCTATAGTTTGGGCAGTGAAGATGTGTTCCATCATCACTTTATAGCCAGGCTTGCGACAAAAACAACACATCGACGGCGTCGCCATTGTTGATACTTGCCCCGTGATTTGAATGTAGTTCAAAATTGATATCGAATTTGCATGTAATTTGGCGAACAACGCCACTACGTGACAATAACCGAGTCCTGAAGTAAAATCGGTCAAATATAGCTTGACAATAAGCGAGACGGAATATTAACCGAGGTGATATTAACGGATGTGATTAGAAGAGTTAATGCGTGATATTGAGCGAGACCTGATATTAACCGAGTTATGCTGTATTAAGCATCACTCAGTCCCCTACCGGTATGTCGTTATCTTTCTTGTCACAAGTAACAATGGATCTGTTAAACTTTAAGATTGTCTGCCCATCTATTTCGTCAGATCCAGTGAGTATGTAATCCTGTTGCTCATCTCGAGTTGGCCGCTCATTAGCAGTGGCATATCGATCCTGAAAAGTGAGAAGTAATAGTTTTAAATTTCGTTTGGCAATCCTGACGAAAGATGATCCTAAAGTATTATCTTCCTGCAGCTTCTTTGCCCAGATGAAAAACTTTTTTTTAGTAATCATATATCTAAATTAGGGAATAATACTCTCCATAGTTTCATTGAAAATGAAAGTAGAGCTCTTTTAATTGGATGAAAAAAGAAAAAATAGGTTTCGTCATCTATTTCAATTCTACCACATAGAGGTATAAGCGTTCCTCTAGTATTTCTTTGTGGTATCTACTGTTTGGATTGTAGGGTTATTACATGTGAGCTGGCTTATAATTTGCTGATATGATTTAGGGCGATGGGATTATTAGGAAATTTACTTTTAGGTGATACTCGTGACTTAAATCATGCCTAATTTCTCTGGAATACTTTAATTAGTGAAAGTGGTAACTATTTCGTCAATACAGCTCATAACAAATTTCTGCTTATAGAAATTTAGGGTAATTACAAAATATCACTTTCATTAGGACAAACAGTTTGTTATCAAAAGGGACAGAGCTGATCATTAAAGTGTCATAAACGTCAGGGAATTGGCATCACCAGATATTACTCTCTGATACTTTATCAGATTTATCATCGCGCTAGAGTCCATAAATAACGGGACGGTAAGAAGTACATACTCTAGATAAAGGGAAAGGTGTTTTGATTAACATGGCCAGCCCAAAATGCCAATGTCTTGTCTGTCTTGAGGTCCTCGACAGTTCAAACCACAGACGATGTAGCGAATATACGTTTTGGATGGGCTTGGATTCGAACCTGCAAACCTGATTGGCAACCACGCAGACCAAATCGCTATAAACACCGACTGAACAGTGCTCATGCACAGTGTTTCGTGAGGTTCATCTTGATCTTACCACGAGGTGTCCTTCGCCATCTGTAGCAACATATCCGATCGCGATATCTGAATTCTGCATTTTACCGGCTTTGCCCTTGGCTATGCCAAAGCCAACCCAACCGGTCGTGTTGACGACTGTAGCGAAAGAAACAGTCGATTTAAAACGGTCAACACTCCACAAGAGCTCGTATTTTTCTCCTTCATCAACAAACATGGCATGATCGTACGACTTGCGAAGCAGCGAGTACGAGGTAACAGCTCCAAGAGCAGTAGCTACCAGTAAGGCAAGAAAGAAGCGTGTCATTTTAAGGCAAGCTTGAACATCTGCTGCGACCGGAGTTTTAACGGCTTCAAATCCGGAGCAATGTGATCTGTCTCTTTTGCAATGTCGCAAGGGGTCGCAAGCACACACAACTCACCAAGTCAAATAGAACCACAAACTACTCTTTGCATTATGTGGCAGTAATCACAAACATTCCTAGATATTTAATCTGACGAGATTATAGCATTTTGACTGCAAAATAAGCATACATGTAGATTGTTGGCTTTTCCTGGGGTGCCAGATAGATAAAAGATAGATAAAAACAATAGCAATCCCAGTGGATTCATTGTTAAAACTGTAGGGCATTGTTCCCCGTAAAGCACTCCACTGTTGCCCTTTATTTTGCGCGGTGTCAAAATACACTTCAGTATAATCCTTTGTTGACCTTTTCTCCGGAGCTACTATTGTTTGTAACATGAGAGTAAGGTTGGTCAACTGCCACGGTTTAGTTGATACTGGTATCTTGTTGTTGGGCTCTGCTCTCATGCAATGCAGCACCCCCTGACCCCGAGTGACCTCAAAAAGAGTAAATACTCAACATGTTCAGCATTGGCATACCGATACTCAAGGAATTCATTTATCCATGTATGATTCACAAGCTTCTGGAAACGTTAAAGTGCCTATGACGGATATTTTGTTTTTCGTAAACCGATATATAAAAATCCCGATTTTTTTATTTCGTATACCGATGTATCATATATCTATCGAGATATGATCTAGAAACATACCTTCTGCAAAACGAATTTTTCAAATTGAGCAAGATTTAGTACCTTTATGATGCCTTGAAGTTCGATAATTATTTCGCAATCAATCAAAAATGAGTGACGTCTTCTATTTCCAAATCCCGCCACAAGCAAGCAAAATAGGGTGTTTAAGATGCACAACGAGAACGACGACAAAAAACGATTGTTTCAAACAAAAGAAAGTCTAGAACTCATATAAAAAACTGTCTTATTGTGAGCATTGCTCGCAATAGCATAATTCAATAACAGGAGACGTCATGCTAACTTATTTTACATGACCAGAGAGAACAGACATAGCAAACGCTTCAGGGGCAGTCTGTCGATGATAATATCTCTCAAAAGTGGACGCGGACGCCCAATCAGCGGCGGCCAGGATTAAGTCCAATGATAGGCCAGCATCCGCTGCCGCCGAGGTCGCGGCACTCCTTGTGGAATGCCGGGTGTATCGCAAATCGATATTACACATTTGCAAGGCTTTGCGCAGCCATCGTGATTTCGTTTGAGAGCTCACTCCTGAGTGAGGTGGGTGAAGTGAGACCAGCAACCGCTGGCACGAACGCAAGTCCTTCGTTCTTGACACATAGTGACTCAGAACGCGGACAACACATAGCGATGGGTTCGACGGAAAGGCAGGCAAGAAGATTTTCCGCGGTGGATGACCCTGTCGTGATGTCTTCACATGCTCATTTAGGCTGATCTCCCACGAGCAATCTTTGGCCTGGGCATAGTCAAGGTTTAGGCCACGCAATTCGTGTGCCCGCGCGACAGACGTCAGGGCGAGAAGCAGGGTCGCTTTGAAAGTGAGCACTGTCAGCGAAAGTGTCTCAAGTGGCTCAAGCGTTTCTAGCACAGAGAATGCCTGCTGCACCTTCCATGTCACACACAGTCGCGGCTGTGGTGGGAGTTATCAAAAAACGCCCTTCATAAACCGTGACACTACCGGTAGGCTCCCAACCATCTGAGAACCGATTGGCTCGTGATATTAGGAGATAGCTGATCGGTAGACGTTAACAGTACGATAAGCCAGATTTTTCTCGTTGACCAAGGATGCCAGAAAATCAAGCACGTCACTCACAGGTACTGAAACAGGGTCCCGCATATCGTTTTTTCGTTGCGCTGCATCTGAACAAGAGCAGGATCTCTGTAACCTGGTTAGAAAATCCTGTTGCTTCGTATTGCTGCCTGAGATGGGCCAAACCGCCAGATAGAGTGACTGCCATAGAGGGCGAGTCTGGTCTCTGTCCGACTGTTGGTACAGCGTCTGCGTTCCGGCCGGAAGAAGCAATGGCTGACCTACAAGCATGCCCGCCAATTGGGGGCCAGAAGTAGGGCGTCGGCTTTGTCGTTTTGGGTTTTCTGGAGAATCCGTGGGATCAGGACAATCGGTGGGTGAATCCAGGTCGTCCATTGTCCCCAGTCCTGCAGAAAGGCATCTGTCGCTATGGCATGCGGATCTGGATGTCGCGACACGTATTGCGGTATCTGGTTGTTCAGCCGCGAGGCAAACAGATCTACGTCTGGCGTGTAAAACACTTAGCAGATTCTCTTGAATAAGTTGCCCTGCAGTGTCCATTCCGTGCGGTCGTCCAGCTCTCTGGAAGCTCGGTCTGCCTCCACGTTGAGGACTCCCGGGAGCGCTTGTACGGTCAGGCCGGCGGAGCGGGTGCCCCCGCGTTTGTTCACGTAGGCTACCGCCGTAGTGTTGTCCATCTGAAGTAGGATGTGACGGCAAGAGCTGGGAATAGCAGGCAGGAAGGCTTGGAGGGCAAGAGTGGCTGCGCGAAGCTCTAACACGTTGATGTGTAGACGAGACTCCTCTTGGCTCCAATGTCCCCCCGTTGACTAACGGCGCCCCACCCTTATCTGAGGCATCCGACACGATGGTGGTGTCCATCGGAGGCAAAAGCAAGGGAGTGCTGTTCATTGCACGGCACTCCGGCGAAACCCACCACTTGAGGTCCATCCGCGCCTGCACAGTTAGGTGGATGTAATAGCGGGTCGTCCTCTGTTGCTGTGCCCTCGCAACCAGTCTTTGCAGGCCCCGATAATGCAGGGGGGCATGCCATATTCCGGTCTGAGCCGCATGGCTCATTCTCTCCGTGAGGGTTGATAGCGTGCTGGACAGTTGTGGTGTAATTAGAGCCTGCCGGCACGTTTGAGCAATTATCTCCATCTTGTCCTGCGGTAAGGCCAGATAAGCAGAGATTGTGTTGATTTCGGCCCCGAGAAATATGAGTTTTTGCGTCGGCGATGGAGAGCATTTATCCAGTCTTACAGTGAAACCTAACGGCTGCAATAGAGTGGTCGTCTCTATAAACAATTGGTTCAGTTGTGTTGCGTCTTGATGGACTAGAAGCAGATCGTCGATGTACATAACCACTCGTAATCCCCTCGCACGCAGCAGTGACAGGATTGGCTTGGTCAGCTTTGTAAATGCGCGAGGAGCAGAGGA
>OFHS01004622.1:0-13480 GCA_900245855.1 Calvadosia cruxmelitensis
GGTGTCACCGTAAAGTACACTACGGATGATTACATTATGGTGACCATTATAGACAGGTTTCACTGTACTTGTTGATATCATATTGTGTAAGTTTGGTTTCTTTTTTGCAGTTTTTTCTGTCCTGGTGGAGACACTGGAAGCACCCCTTCCGACAGTGAATGTCCTGTGGGTCATTTCTGTGAGGGAGCAAATGCTGCACCTGTACCATGTCTAAATGGAACATACCAGAATGCATCAGGGCAGGCTGCATGTCTCACATGTCCTGCTGGCTATTACTGTGATCCAGCTGAAGGTCCTGTTGTTTCACCAAAGCCATGCGTCCTTGGTCACTACTGCCCAACAGGAACAGGATACAGAAAGACTCATGCATGTCCCAATGGTAAGTTATTAGAAAGGATCCAGTCCACATCTTACTTAGAATATATTTACGATATATGTGTATTGGGTGACAAAATATTATGGTGATTTGTAACAATGCATCTGTGTTAGTTTAGGAACATATGCTTCTCAGTATTGTCAATCATAAAAGCATTGGCAGGAAAATGTACATCTTTTTATCTAATCTCTGGAAATATCTCGGTTTAGCAGTGTGTATTTTATATGAAAAATTAATTAGTAAATTATCATATAGAAGCTTCTAATGTGAAAGAACATGGATAGAATCTGTTGAAATTGAGTTGCTTCCTGGATAGTCATAATGATGGGCATGTTTAACATTGATCTGTTAACTTCTCTTGGCAGGAACATATGGTCCGACAACAGGTTATCAGGAGCAGTCCGATTGTCTTCCTTGTCTCCGTGGACATTTCTGCGATGCAGAAGGTCTCAAATCGCCATCTGGAAAATGTTATGCTGGATATTACTGTCAGAAGGGAGCCACTTCGCCATCCCCTGTGAAACACAATGCTGCTGCCAATTGGACATTTTCATTTTACAACGACCTTTGTCCTCGAGGCTATTTTTGTGTCAATGGATCTGATATCCCTGAGCCGTGCAAAAGGGGATATTTTTCAAACACAATTGGGATCAAGTCATCAAGTCAGTGTCAGGAATGTCAACCGGGAAGGTACTGTGACATTGTAGGATTGAAAGAATTGGTTGATCCACCGAAATGCCATGCGGGATATGTTTGCATTAAAGCGTCATCATCGCCAACACCAACAGATGGAATTACTGGATACGAATGTCCAAAAGGCTTCTACTGCCCACAAGGTAGATCTTACTAATCATTTTCTATTATTTGTTGTATGTAAGAGTACTGACGTTATAAGCTAAGTTTCTTCTGGTAATGTTAAATAAAAACTCTATTCTTGTTTCTAATGCAAACGTTTGCTTATAATTTTCAGGCAGCTCAGTTGAACTCAGTTGTCTGGCTGGGACATTTCAAAGCAGCCCAAAGCAGAGTAATTGTACAACCTGCCCAACTGGATCTATGTGCCCATATTTGAATATGACAGAGCCACTTCCTTGTAAAGTGGGCCACTATTGCCCACCTGGGCAGATATCTCCTTGTCCTGAGGGAACCTTTAACAATGTGACTGGTGCAAAGACTTCAATGGATTGCAGTGACTGTCCAGCAGGATTATATTGCCCTGGTTTAGGAAATATATGGCCATATTCAGAATGCAAAGAAGGTTTCTTTTGCCAAGGTGGCTCTTCATCATCAGCTCCAAACATTTCATCAGCAAGATATCCACTTAATGGCCCCTGTCCATTGGGGTCATTTTGTCCCGAGGGCACAACGGCTCCAGTACCCTGCTACCCAGGCACATTCCGCCCAACAAGGGGTGCAAGAGTTGCTTCAGAATGTTTACAGTGTACTCCTGGGTATTACTGCAGGGAGCACGGCTTGAGTGCACCAACATCTCCTTGTGATGCGGGATGGTATTGTCCTGATGGTTTGAACAGCACATCAGCAACACCGTTGAACCATACATGCTGGGCTGGGCATCATTGCCCGATTGGAACTGTGATGCCACTGGAATGTGATGCAGGTAAGTTTTTAGTTAGGTAAATAAGCAATTGTTCTAAACTGTTTGAATTATTTCTCGCAATCTGATTGGCAAAGAGGAGTGCTTGGAAATCCAGACAGAAACCTGTTGCTGTTGTTATTTCATACCTGACGTGTTTTCGAATGTCCTTTGGGATCAGAATAACATATGTTGTTTGGAGAGAATTTCTTGAAAACAAAGCGCTTGCTTCTCCCTGACTGATTAGCCATGACCTTGTCTGACCGACCAATTTGGTGAGAAATTACTAGATTTTTGGAAGAAAGGCTTTTGAATCAGAAACATGCATGTATAATTTTATTTCGTTGATGTTATAGTTAATGTTTGATGTAGCTAAATGTAATTTAGGTGAGGTTAGACTCACACCATAGTGCTAACTGTGGTAGGGTTGTAGTGGAGGCTGGTCTCATTGTGGCATAGCAGGTGTGGTGTGTCATCAGGCAGGACATTCTTACTACCAATCTCATTGCTACGCACATGGCTGGCCTTGATGGTGGGGTGTGAGCAGCAGCTCCTCGCCATTGCTACTGCCTGCAAGATCCTGGAACATTTGCTTTACCAGAATTTGTTCAGTGGCTGCAAATCGCACGCAACACTAGACTTTGCACCACGATAAATAGGGCTGGGACGCTAGGAATTTCCCCACCCTCTCTCTCCCTCGAATTTGTTAGCAGGTAATCATAGGAATTTCACCGACTTAGCAGTGTGACTGGTGCTTGGTTGTGGTGACAGGTTTGCTATCTCGACTACTGCTATTCGCGGGGAAGCAACCCCACCAAACCAATTTCTGCTATTCGCTTGTACGCAGCTCCCACCAAACCAAGCACCAATGCCAAAACAACTTATCTATGGTGATGAGTTTAAATTTAATAAAAGTGTTATACCACAAGACCAGGTGTATGGTAACCCTTATTTGTAGTATGGCAAGTCTTCCCAAGCCCATTTTATGATGCTACATGCGCTAAGCTATGAACACTGAAACATGTGAAGCTCAAATCAGAAATTCAAAATCATGTAGAATTGGAATTGAACTCTGAAAACTGACCTTTATAAACACCTCTGATGGATTGATGATACAATGATGTACAGTGAAACCTGTCTATAATGGTCACCCTTTGGGATATAAGGATATGAGGAGAATGACCTTTGTAGACAGGTGACCTTTCTGTCCAGGTTGATTTCTATAGAAAGTGTCATTTTGGGGTTATGAAGGGTTGCCTTTGTACAGAGGTGGCCACTAATACAGTTTTGACTGTAGTCTGTCTTTCATTACAGGCACTTATCAGCCATCCAAGGGAGAGGCGTCATGCCTAAACTGCCCTTCAGGCTACTATTGTACTAACAGAGCTAGTGAGTTGGTGAAATGCCCACCACATCACTACTGCCTAGAACGCACAACCGTGCCAACCCTTTGCCCAAATGGAACATACACACTTGATAATCAAACTGGGCTTGGCATGCCAAACAAATGTTCTCAATGTGTCAGTGGTAGCTACTGCCGCACAGGTATGTAAGATCATTTCTATTCATTGGAAACCTTGTTAGAGTGTCCTGTACTGCCTCTTGAAGAATTCACATACTGGATTTTAGGTTCACCTTTAAAATCAGAGAATGGCTTACGCATGGGTCTGTTTGCTTTTGTCATTACATAATGCCAATTTGGTTAATAGCAAGATCCTTGCATGTGAAATATTTCCCTTATGCCTGCATTGGAGATGTTTCAAATTGTCAAGTTTGACAGTTTGATTATGAAATTCAAAGGTTAACATATACACAAAGTGGACTAAATATGTAGCAAGATATTTTCTTTTTCTGGATTTCCTTCTTATAAAACTAAATTTCTTCATAAAACATTAAAATTGATGATGACGATGACGATGATGATGATGATGATGACAATGATGATGAAATTTAATATCGGATTCAATTGGAACAATTGGCTAATAACAACATTTGTTGTAGGTTTGATTGTTGGGCAATGTGCTGCTGGATTCTGGTGCCAAAGTGGTAGTCCTTCACCTACTCCAACTTCTCTTTTTCCTCCCATTCTTGCTGGGCCGTGCCCTCCTGGATTCTATTGTGAAGAGGGAGCCATTGCCCCCACCATGTGCCCCAACGGCACACTCAAGACATACCCTGGCGGCAAGGGACAAAAAAGTGACTGCAAACCTTGTCCCCCAGGACAGCAATGCTATGAAGGTATGATATTATTGGGGTGGTAAAATTCACGTTCTAATGGATTGCATTATCTATGGCATTTCACATTGTTACAACATGAATGTACTCCATCTCAGCTGCATGTCAATGTTTCAGGTGACCCTGGGATATACCCTTGCCCATCAGGAAAGTACTGTCCACCTGGTTCTCTGCCAATTGACTGCCCCCTGCTCACATACAGGGACAAAGAGTACGGCTTCAATCTAAGTGATTGCTTTCCATGTCCATCCGGCTATTGGTGCAATCAAACAGGAATGGTCAACTACACTGGAAATCTTTGTCCCGTTGGACACTACTGCCCTGTGGCACATATTCCAAAGTGGTGTCCTGCAGGACGTATGAGACAAATACCTGGTGCTGGAAGCCCTGCAGATTGCCAACCATGCTCAGGAGGTTTCTACTGCCCACCTGAGAATTATAACATATCTGGTCTTCCCTGTCAGGCACGGACGTATTGCCCAAACAATGAGACCGATGGCTCTGCCACAGAGACACTGTGCCCTGGTGGATTCTACTGCCCTGCAATGACGAGCGAGCCGATATCTTGTCCAGGTGAACGGAAATTTTCCCATTATTCTAGACCTGCTTGCACCCAAACACTGATCTCCTGAACCTTGGCAATATGCAATGAGCTTAATTTTAAGTTATTTCATGCTAATTGTGCCTGCCGCTAATGTAAGTAAGCACTTAATAAGATCCAATGGTTTCCTAGGTGGCTTTATCCAGAGACAATTCCACTAAGAGCCTTTGCATACATTTTCCCACTAATTAAGTGAACCTATTTGACAATTTGATGTTGAAGAAACAAATAGTAACAGACTCTGTGTGTAGCACTGCTATGGCAATATCACAAATAATCACACTTATTACAATTATGGTGATTGCTAGAAAAGTCAAACAAAGCAACAAAATATTGAACACCACTTGAAATGTTCAAAATGTTCAAATAACCAAGTTATTTGTTTTTCTAGCTGTTGGTACCTATTGTCTGAGAGAACTATGTTTGTTTTTCAGGTGGATTTTTCTGTTCAAATGGCACCGATCGTCCCGTTCGATGCGAGTACCCTCATTATTGTCCTCCGCTGAGTGTTTTTCCTCTACTGTGTCCCCTTGGATCGATGGCCTTGACGGACGGAGGAAACAGGACATCTAATCTCTCCTCTTGTCAGAACTGTCCAGCTGGTTACTATGGTAACCATCCACGGCGGTTTAATTGTTCAATATGCCCTGCCGGGTACTTCTGTCCATTTGCTGCAAGGGGACCATTTGACAACCCCTGCCCAGTTGGATATTATTGTCCTCGTGGCTCTGCAGATAAGGTTTGTACACAAAACTGTAGAAATACGGATCTTCAAGCACAATGATCACATCTCTTCTATTGATGAAAGACAAGGAAAATATAGTCTGGTAGACTTTAGCAGCTAAGTGGCCAATTGTAAATGAGATATTACTATGGGAGTACAGTCGAACTTGCTTAATATCCCACCCTTCGTGCCGACCAAAAGTGGGATATAAAGCGAGGTGGGATATTAACCGGATTAAGTACAAACACACATCTCCCTTGTTTTAATATAGCATCGTAAACATTTCAGCAACAGCAAAGAAGAACTTCTCAGCTAATAACAATTGATGGAGACTAGCATTAGTTTTAACAGCAACACAACTAAATAGTGACTCTGGCCAACCAACAAGTGACATATGGTCTAGGCCTTCGATTCAAAATGTTCCGAAAAGTTTATATATATTGTAAGACATAAAACGGGACAACAAGCGAGTTTCACTGGAAATTTGGAAGAAAATAGGGGTATGCTAAGCGAGATGGGATATTATCCGAGGGAAAATAAGCGAGGTAAGAACATGAAAGTTTGTATGGCAACTAGCAGGTGAAAATTGGCTTTGCGGGCTATTAAGCGAGATAGGATATTAAGCAAGTTCAACTGTATACTATTTTGCCTGCATTCGATTTCGTGTATCGGTACTTACGTGTAATCTCTGATGGCTGATTTAAATGTTAAGACATTTCACATCATGAGCGACAAATCTACTTTCCTCTAAGAATACTATGGTTATTTGTGTGCCTTCTTCAGTTTTCTATTACAAAAATTAAACTTTGGATGATTGAACGTGTTCTATCCTTACCACCAATCATTTTCATTTATGTTAGGTCCCCTGTCAGCCTGGCATGTATGGAAACCTCACCTTAGCAACAAAGTCATCTGACTGTCTTCCATGTCCTATCAACACGTTCAACAACCTCAAAGGCCAACAGGCATGTCGTCCATGTGGGAGCAGCGCTCATGCAAGTGGCAATGCGGTCAAATGTGACTGTATTGGACTATTTCGCTCTTTTCAAGTCTCCGATGGAGCCTGTGTTTGCAAATCTGGTTTCATTTATTACGATGAATTGGACATGGAAAAACAAGAAGGCAACAATGACCTTTCATGTCAACAAGAGGTATGGATTCAATAGTGCATATTTTAGTAGTCGAAGATACATTCTGTGTCATGTTGTACTCTTGTGTTTGCAACACTCAACTATCTAGTTACAGTCAAACCTGTATTAGTGGCCACCTCTTTAGAGCAACCAAATGTGTATGAAGGCCAATCTTCATAACCCCAAAATGATGCCTTCTATAGAGATCACCTTGGACAGGAAGGTCACCTGTCTATAAAGTTCACTTTTCTCAGGTCCCAGTGGTGACAGTTATAGACAGGTTCACTGTACAATGCATCATGACGTTCTGTTTGTGAATAGGTTGACGAGCGATGTGGAACTGGAAAGGCTAGGGTTGCAAGTGATCGTTCGTGTGTGATACCAACATCATTCGACCCGGCATATTGCGTTGGTTTATGTGGATCATCTGGTGGAACATTTGATGTTAATCTTGGTCGATGTAGCTGTAGTCAATATACGGCAATTGAAGAGATTTGTAATCGCACATGTCAAGATCGAAAGCCCATTATCAAACTGCAACGAGGAACAGATGGTGTTCTTCTCCAAATCATCACCGATCCTATCACAACAAATCAGAAGATCATCACTGTAAGAGATGAATACGGCATTGGTGATTTTGATACTGCACAGAGAAAGACTGAGTTTGTTGATTGTGCCGATGATGGCATGTTTGGTCTTGTACCAACAGAATCAACTCAGGCACAGGGCATCTTGAGTGGTACTAACGTCTCTTCTGGAGGACGACAACGTCGTGGCATTACTCCGGTGTCTTTACCTTTGCCCTCCATTCGATCACCACTTATTTGCATCAATATCGGTGAAGTAGTTGCTTTCAAGTTGACACTAAATCCAATGAATCGGTCACAAAGTCATTATCCGAGATATCGTCGCAATCACCTGTATACAACCAACCCAGATTTTGACTATGGAAACTTCCGACAATTGCATTCTCTTATTCAGACATCAAACCTAACCATCACGATGTTTGCTCACACATTCGCTGAAGCTGGAATATTTGTTTTCTATGACAATGCCGCTTCAATACGTGAAACAATTGTTGTTGTGCCGTCTGTTGGGTCTGCTTGCCCAGGGAATGTCAACATACAAGCAGCCACTCCGACTGTCCTTACAACTTTTCAAGTGAAGAAGCATTTGGTAAGAGCAGATTTACTCGCTTAATTTGATTTTAGGAACTGCTTTTAGTGTATTGACCTCATACAGTTGTGGTTGCTGTTTAATAGAACCATTGTTAGTTTTATTAAGCAATGATCACAGTATCAACATTTTAACAACGTGCATGACTAATTTCAATGGCAAAATAGCTGACATAGCTGTCAAGGCCCCAAACCCTAAGTCACACTGACAAAGCATTGGAGTATTGTCATGGCCCAATGCAAGTACCACAGCTCCTATAGAAGTGTCAGTTGGATTGGATCAACAGCTAGCAATTCTGATCCTTATGCAAACAGCTGATAGCAGATTGTGATAGCAATGTGGCAGGCAATGTAGCAAGTAATGTAGCAGGCAATGAAGCTGGCAGATAGACTAGCAACAACACACCATGTATTTTCGCAGACAGTGCAGCAAGGAAGAGCCAAGTAAGTGAGAGTTGACAGGTCTCCAGGCAGGCAACATAGAGAATGGGCACTTAGACAATCGGGCCCTTTGTGGCTACGTCATTTGACCCACATGCTTTTCTGATAATGTGTGACCATGCCCTGCAGCTGTCTGTCTGTTTCAGCTGACAAATGTTTAATGATCTTACAAGCATGCATGCCTCTTTGCCAAGTTTAACCTGGTCTCCTGGTCTGAATTTCATTTATCTACATTTTAATTAAACTAAACTAATATTGACTGGAAATGGTTTCATTAAGTGGCAATTACTGTATTGATAAACAAGGCTTAAACTGTATTAGCAGCAATCTTACTACAACAATTCAATAATTCAATTGCTATTTGCATAAGTTTATCACGACAGGCAAACTCAATTGATACTGCTAACTATCAAGTGGAATATTAGCTTTTTTAAATCAATAGATACCAAGACCGGACAAGATGTAAGCAAAGAAGTGTGCTTTTGCAGCCTGTTTGATCAGCACTACCTGTGGAGCCAAACTAGTATCCTCTGTACTTCAGGTTGCCAATCAAGCCCCTGATTGGAGTTTGATTTGGACACTTCTTGGCTTGATGTTTTGCATTGCGGTCCTTCTTGTGTTCTTGGCAATTATCTGGAGGCCACGTTCAATGGGTAAGAAGGCATCGTGTTGTTGCATTTAAATGGACAATTTGGTATGGTGTAACTTTCAACTTATTTATTCTTTGAACGATACAGGCAACTGTGTTTTACCAATAATTTGCAAAGGTCCCTTATGATATTACAATTGTTTTGTCCCTTTGTTAGTCATTGTAGTGGTAAGGATCGTCTGGCTGTCGTATTTATTTATATTGTATTTTTCTCAGGCATTTACTCTTTTGAAGCACTCCGCCCAAAGTACAAGAGTCTTGGAGCCCCAGTTCCAGTCATGCCGCTACCTGGTATTCATAATGATGTGAGCTACTTAGGCCCGCGTGGTGATGCAGAAGGAGCACCTGCACTAATAACCAGTTCCGTGGTATCAGACAAAATGCTCTTGGAGAACTTCAATGTCCGTACGCTCTATGACAAGATTGAAGACCAGACATTGCATGTTTCATCTCAGCTGGCTAGACATCAGTCTGATTTACGTGGGTTTTATGAGAGAATCTGCCAGCAGACAGAAGGACTCAAACAAATGTTGAATTCTCTAGACGTGACCATTTTAGCAAAGGCTACGGAAGCAAATTCTAAAGCCAAAGAAGAGAAGATTAGCACTGAAATTCGTAAGTTGTCCTTTTACAGTGTAATCCAATTAATGTATTGGTTAATATAATGACCCGCTTAATATCGCCTCCACCTGGAAACCAAGCTTTGGCAGGAGAGATCTATTTTAATCTGCTTAATATCATAACTTGCTTATTATCATGATGTTTGATGAGAAAGCCATTTTGATATTAAAAAGGTTACACTGTAGTAACATTTTTATATGTGCAGGTTGTGAATGTATTAAAACTAGTCACACTCTCTATCTACCTATTTTGAGTCACAAGGAAAGTAATATTGTGAAAACTCAGAATATTGTTGTATCTTCGCGATTGGTACGGTATCTCAGACACTGCGCTCGGGCTTGTCTGCTTCCTATTATTGCTGCTTTGTCAATGGCATAACGAGTGAAGTGTGAAATGGGGACACATTCATGGAGTGTTGCTATGGAGCAGCATGGACCCCTGGCGGTTACACTGTAGTAACATCTTAAAGTGTGCAGTTTTGTGAATGTGTTAAAACTAGCCCCACTCTATCTACCTATGTGGAGTCACAAGGAAAAGTAACATTGTAAAAAGAACTCAACAGAATATTTTAATTTCCGGTAGCCTTGCAGTCAGTCGAACAACAGAGAGTGCCAAGATCAGATTCTTGAAGTTGTTTGCCATTTATATTTGCATTGAGACTATCAACTGGTGTAAAGTCGAAGTGTTTGAAGCTCCTCTAAGAACCATGCAAAACTGGACTGGGAAGCCTGTAGAAATAATATGGCCTTTATAGACAGGTGGCCTTTCTGTCCAGGTTGATTTTGATTAAAAGCATCATTTTAAGGTTATGAAGAGTGGCCTTTATACACAGGTGGCTGCACTGTATAGGTGGCCACTAATACAAGTTTGACCGTAGGCCCAAGTGGATCTAGAAGTCAATTTCACCTCATTTGATATTGCAGATGTGCAAAATGCAGCTAGGGAATCAATGTCCAAGATTTCTAAAAGAAGCTCAACACTGCACAGAGAAGAAGATTTGATGAGTTCACTGCAAATACTCCTCAGCAAATTGGAGACTGGGGGCCAACTGAGTTATGTCGGTGATAAGCAAGGTATTGGCAGCTGTGTTACATCTTTGAGTACTTTCATTTAGGTGACTGATGATTTTGTATTGTTGATTAAACTCATCACCATCAGGTGAGAGTTATTGGCGTTGGTGCTTGCTTGGTAGGAGTTGTCGCATTGTAAGAGGTAGCCGGTACAAGCAAGCAACCGCAAGGTTGCGAAGCTGAGGAACCTGTTCCTTTTGCAACCAAGCAAGCACCAGTCACACTGATAAGCAGTGGAAGGACTACAATTATAACTAATAAGTGGGATGGGTTGGTAGGGAATCGAAATCTCCTTGCTGTTACTCACAAGACATTGTGCATATAGACTATTTGCGACGCGCACGGCTTGTGATGTACAAGGATCTATTGCAAAGCGTGCGGTTTGGGACTGTACTGCAAACTACCTTGTGTAAGAATGACTGCCTATTGGGCTTACTGTAGCCTAATTGTTACATGACAATAAGGTTGGTTAGAGGTCACTTGAGGTACTGACAATGGTCACATGGATCTATAGCCACAGTATTCATGGCTTGAGTTTAACTTTGCCTAAATATTATGTAGCCAGCATTTACTAACATTAACATGAGCGTTTTGATTTTTAAGAATGAGAAGTAGGTTTGCCAGCTAATCACTTACAGTGTAACTCGATTAATATCACCCCCTCTCGGGAAAATCGTAAAACATGATATTATCCGAGTCACATACCCAGACCACTAATTTTGTCGGAACAGCTCAAACAATAGCAAAAAGCGGGCCATAGAACAGCAAACTCTGTATCAACAGCAAACTCTGTATCAACATCAAACAGAGCTATTGTGTAGATATTTTAGCAACACAAAACTCATTTTCTTTGATTTGTCACGCTCAACGAGGCAAACATATTGAAAAACACTTCATCAACTTTTCCTTTCACAACAATTACGGCGCATATAAATTCAAGCAAGGAAACAACTCAAGGAAAGTGTGACAATAAGCAAGTGTAAACATAAACATCCTTTGAAAACCCGTGATAATAACCGAGATGTAACAATATCCGAGGTGATATTAACCGAGAAGAATAAGAGAAAAGCTTAGGGACTGGCCAGTGGAATTTCACTTTCCCTGACAATAACCGAGGCATGATAATATCCGAGGTGATATTAACCGAGTTGTACTGTATCTTGATTTCTAAGAATTAGCCACTTTGGCTACATCATATGTGGAATTGAAATCTACGGAAGAAGATACCTCTGTTAGACAAAGTCACTGGTTGTCATTAGTCATGTGCTCATATATTATTTCTCTGCACAGGTTGGTTGAACGCATCATCACCAATTCAAGGAACAGAACAAGATGTGAGCAGATCTAAAGACATCACTCCAGCCCATCATGTTATGCATAATTATGAAAATCAGACGCAGACAGTAATTAACACATCCGAACCAACAGCTTTGATGATATCTTCAACTCATTTGCACGGACAAGAAGCTAATATGCTTAAAGAATTGAACATTTTATCAGTATTTGTTGAGAAAGATCTCCGCGCCTATGAAGAAAATGCGATCCGACAGTGGAATGACGAACAGGTTTGTGTTACCAAGAAATGAGAAATACAGCTATTGATTTCATAATGCTGTTCGTTACACAGTTTTGTGCATGGCTCTGTTGTGCCTTGTGGTTGGCTACTTATTACTTATAGGGCTCAACATTAAGACCTGGGAAACTGAGACTCAAAATAATGTTGGGATGCAGGAATCAATTTTGGAAATGTTGCTCGTTTTTGTAAAAGAAAATGAAATTAATTAATGATCAATTGCTTATTGCAAGCTTGCTTCCTTGAGACTTTTCTGTGGAAATCCAAGCATTGAAATCATGTTTCTAAGATATGTCTTTGTTTTGGTTTTCAGGCAATCAAGGAAACCCACATGAGAGATAAACTTAGTCACGATCTGAGCAGCAAACTCGTAGATGCTATGACAGAGGATGACATGATGCTGATTATTGACGAACATTCAAAAGCAATTGATGCTCAAATGAGAAGTTACGAGATGCAGCGTCAGCAGCAAAATGCCTCATTGTTAGAAAAATTGGCCAAGCGAAGGATGGAGAAAATGAAAAAACTGGAACTACAGAAGAGGGAAATTGTAAGCAGTGAGAAGTTATTGGACTGTGTACATGAGTGCTTAATTATGTTATTTCTACTTCTGAGTTTTTAATAAAGTCGATGTTTTCAGAATTTCAGTTTATTTTATTTTATTTATTTATTTTTATTTTTGTTGGTTTAGTTTATTTTATTTCCTGGAAAACTTTTCTGATTGTCACACCTTTGCATTTAAAGACAGTTTATTAACACTCTTTCAGGCATACAATCAACTCTGTTTAATCAGCTAACGTCTAGAGACGCCCTTTCATCCAATTAAGTGACTGGGACAATTATATCATGGTCCAGTTAAGCAACAATTGGCTGTAATAGGCCAGTTGTTATGTTCATTTCATTAGCTGTGAAGTTCACATGTTTGTTGCAATATCTCTGTGGTATTACACCAGAGTCAATCACAAGACAAGTTGTGCTGCTGTCATCAGCGTAAGCGAATCTATTTCAGAATACTCAACAGGGTCTTTTATAGACCAGCAAATTAATACGAATAATTACAAGTTTGATTTAAATGAATTACTTACAGAAGGAAAAACTAATTATAACGAATAATTATGCAGCATACAAATCAGATCACGAGGTTGAAGGAAAAGGAGAAAACCTCGTACTATAAATCTTCAGTCAACGTGTCCTCACTCAAGTGAGGTTGTAGTTCATTCATTACATGTAGCTAAATGTAATTTAGGTGAGGTTAGACTCACATCATAGTGCTAACTGCGATAGGGTTGTA
>OFHS01004623.1:0-13474 GCA_900245855.1 Calvadosia cruxmelitensis
GCCTAGGATAGAAATATGGTCGAAATAAGGCCTAGGATAGTTCCTCGTTGATTCAGTGTGTCTCTCGGATCGTTCGTTGTTGTTTGGTTTTTTTTTCGACTGCTCAGATTATTCATTCGTGAACGACAGCAATTCAAAACAATGCGTCGCCCGAAGTCGTGCTTCGGGAATCGGACAAACTGGCATTGCAAACAAAAAGGGCTGAAGTTATTCCATTGAAATAGGCTGCTACTAATTGAAACTCTGCTTTCCTTCTAAGAAAGATTATTTAAAGCTCAACACGCTCTTAAATATTGAATGCAGCATCATCACTCGATATCAATCTGTTTGACTGAACGGAGTGAACGCTAGCACTGTGGCTGTTTCGGAACGATTTAGTTGAAGGAAGAGCAACTGAGCAAGTATGAAAAGTAATTTTCAGAATGCCCAATAAGTTATAGTAACGATTACAAATTACTGCTGAAAAATGTAACGAATTACCGTTACAAATTACTTTATCAAAAAAGTAACGGATTACAGTTAAAATTACTTTAAAAAGTAACGATTACAAGTAATCAGTTACTCGTAACGAATTACTATACAGCACTGGAGAGGTCACCTGTCTATAAAGGTCACTTTCCTCAGGTCCCAGAGGTGATCATTATAGACAGGTTTCACTGTATTGATGCTATTATACTTCAGCAGTGATACAGAGCCACATTGGAGCAAGGGATAGAAGGCATAGTCTACTCACCATGTGGATTTGAAGCACCCTAACGCTGTGGAACAGTTTCTCACAGCATGGACATTGATTATCAATTTGCATTCGCTTTGCCAAACCTTCAACAGAAATTAGGAATGGCAATTATAACAAGTGGTGGAGTATATGCAGGGGATCTGGTGACTAGGCAGTAGCCACCAATCTTAGCACAGAATTGGCCGTCTAACACATTGGGTTGCATTCTCATTATACTGAAAAGATCATATATAATGGCCGTAAACAAATATTACTTTTCACGCTAGAAGAAAATTTGACTTACAAAGAGAAGGTAGCAATCTCAGCTGTAAGATATCTTTCTCTCCTTTCATCGCTTTGAAAATGGCAGCATCAAATCGCTGAAATGTAAACACATACTGTATCTGCAACATGAAATGCTAAACGTTTAAATACCTATTCTCTAAATTATAATTATTGTGATGAACAATGAACAATCTCGGTATCCAACAGTAACATCATTCTCTTGCAATTTGTTCGTACTCTCAAGCGTTACTTCGGACGGGCTGGCCTTACTTCGGACGGGCTGGCCTTACTTCGGACGGGCTGGCTATCCTCCGTCGTATTTGTCACAACGATTGATATCCTACAACATCTAATTGCCTCTCTTCACTTGCCAACATTTAAAACCTACATACCTTACAATATTTATCTACAAAATTTCAACAGAAGTGTTTAAGATATCAACACATTTCTCTCGGCTGATAACGAGACATACATGTACCTCAAGAAGACGGCGGTAGTTTTTCTTTCGACCGGTAGAATTTTCAAACTTATGACAAACTTTATCCCGGCAATATTGCAGGTTATCCAATATACGAAGTTGTTCTTGATGCGACTGAAATCCCACAGGCATCTTTCGCTTTGTCATGTTATGCACGTCAGTTGGTCTATCACGCATGACATCCTCAATTTTTAAAGTGAGTTTATCAACATCTTGTCTGGAGAGATCTTCGTCCTCCGGCACTAGGTTGCTAAGAAGTCGCGGGTGAATCGTAGAATGGAAAGATTCAAAAGTATCTTTCAGATAAGGATCGCCCTTGAGTTCTCCAGGCAACTGCGAAGGGTCAAAGTCTTCAAATTCAACAAGAAGTTTGTTTCCTTCCTTCCTGAGCAGACGAGCCTTTGACAGATCAAGAACAGTTGCAGGTGGTCCATGATCCCTTTCTCGTTTCAAATTCAAGACTTCTTTTTTATACGTCCACTCAGTATCTTCTGTAGTAACAATCTGCTTGTCAGGTTTCACTGAGCTGACGCAAATATTCCAATTTACATCGTCTTTCTTGATTGGCTTGCAATGACCAAAGTGAGCAGATTCAATTAATTTTTTATCGATGTCGGATTGATGCAATGGACTTGGTGGATTGTGGATGCTACTCTCTTCAGATTCACTTTTGTCAGCATGGGCATCGCTTGAATCATCACCATCACAGCACGAACCTTCTGCTCGTTCATCACATGAATCCAATGATGACACATAGTCAGTGTCACTGTGATCTCCGTGCGATGAACCAACAGCACGGTCTGCATTGGGAATTTCTACCAACTCATTTTCAGTGTCTGTGTTGGATGGATCTGTAAAATCACTATCTGATGATTGAAGGTTTTGTTCCGATCTTCCACTAACATCTGATGTCTCAAGTCCCTTGATCTGCTCGGTATCCAGATTTATGCTTGACTGTGTGATATCTAATGTCTCATCTTTATCAGGGAATTCCTCTACAATATCTCCATTGGCATCAGTTTTTTCCTCTTGAGAAGAGGGACCAATGCTTTCTTCCAATTGATTTTTGATTTCCTTACGCGTTGCTGCATTGTTAACAGGTTCTTCTGTCGACTGGCCATTTTCAAGTGGACAGTCAAATGCTTCCACGGAAGCTTCGCCAAGTTCAGCGTTTACAAATTCACTGCTTTCTGAATCCGAGAAGGACTGTTGTTCTTCTCCGTGTTGCTCAAGACAGACGGCATCCTTTGTGTCTGCATCTGACCCATCATTATCCTCAATCGATTGATCAGCGAAACGATCTTCTGCTGTTTGTGTTAGATTGGTTTTATCCTCTAAATCAGTTCTTTCTTGTTGATTTGCTTGTCCAGCAGGTCCATCCTCACTTAAAGTAGAACGACCGTTGACTTCCAGTGATAACGCATCTTCTGGGTCGATTTCAGAGCATTCGTCGTTGCTATCAAAAGCAGCATTGATCTCTTCGTTGGTTTGAGTTTGATAAAGTATATTTGCGTCGTCAGCGGATGCCATCCCGAGCTAAGACGCTTATAAGTCAAAGTGAAAGTGTAATAACATCATCTCCTCCTGTCATATAGCGGAAGCTATCGGTTTGAGCAGAGTAAAGACGATTCGGATGATCTCCTGCTCGGCCATGCAGCTGACAAATTCCAAGGCTGCGCCACGCGACAGGTCGACCGACGAGAAGTTCAGCTTCACTGGCGCGTTTCATGACTATTTCATAGCTTCAATGGTCAACAATTGATTGCAATAATGCCACAGCGAACAACTTTTCAACTTCCTTCATATAGCATTCTTCCTGATTCTAAAGGAAGAGACTGCCTGCAGAGAAACGATACCGACAGACTCCATTTTACATCACGTGACACAACTGTCCGTCAACTACTAGTTACCGTGGCGACCAAACTGTGTCAAATGAGCACTTTCTAAAGACGAACGCAACAGAAATGATGCAAAATGGAGAGAAAGAAGGCGAATTGGATGGAGTTTTGTATTTGGAAAGGGGTGATGCTCCCGCACAGGCCGTTATCCACGCAAACGAGAAAGCACGTGCTCTTCGCATGGCAAGCGAGACGCAAGAAGAACTCAGAGTGATACAAGGCAGAGTGAACTATGTGAGTCTGTTCGACCAAACTAACTACCATGGGCTCAGCATTCATTAGTCTGGCTGTTCAAGAAAAACACGACGTCATAGCATGCTAAAATGTAACAATTATATGGCTAAACATTAAGTTTTATAGCTTGTCATAAAGGCCTTATATCTTCAATTTTCAAGCAGACTAAAATAGCTTTACTTGAATCAGGAAATCTGTGTTAATTATAATAATTATTATGCGCGTCTTCTTAGGTCACGTGATATGCAAGTAGGTACGTCACGTGATCAGATCGAATGCCAACTAATCAACAAGGTACAGTCTTGATGTATTCTGGGAAGGCAGGGAAGTACCACCTTCCTCACTTGCGCAGACAGCTGGGGCTACCTTAGTCTAGGATGCATTCAAGTTTACACGTTTCTATTACAACATTAAACGAGTATTCTGTTATTGCCCTGGTTGTATCCTGTTTTTAGTTTGTAAACTTTGTTTAGGGTTCAATTTGTTATGGCCAGACTAATTGTCATTCTGGAAAATATGCCTGACAGAGGGTGTAGATTGGCGGTCTAAGTGCCGACGTAAGTGTTTGATGAGACTGCCACTACTAAGCAGGCTAAACTAGTTAATGGCAGACTGCAGTAATATTAAGCGAGTTGTGATTTTAACCAAGGTGATGTTAAAGGTGTTGCTCTGTATAGCAATGGCATTTCATCCTGTCCTAGTGTTTTGCTGTCAGTAGATTGCTTTATTCAATATTCTAGACATTGGACTCTTATGAGTTGTCGGAAGCAATGGTGAGAAGCCTAGGAGGAGCTGTGGTTCAAAAGATAAAAGCAAATTTCATGAACAAAGGAGAGCCATCATTGGAATTAGTGGATGATTTGGTGCGTTGCCTTCTGTTACGCTTATTGATTGATTAATTGATTGACTGATTGATTGATGATTGATTGATTGATTGATTGATTGATTGATTGATTGATTGATTGATAATTTATTTACACCTCAATCGAGCTAAAACTTCTCTAATTTCAATACTGACACTATTGGCTACATGAATACAATCTTGAATACATTCTAAAATATTTGATGTTGTGTCGTTACTCACGTTGTTTGACAAATCGAGTATATGAAGAAATATTCGGACAGTCAATAATGTGATAACGGTGGCTAGCTGACTGACCACACTGCGCGCAGATGCATTGGTTATCTGGATGGTGGAATCCCGACTTCCGACAGATCAGATGGTGGAAGCCATGGACGGAGTGGCGAATCAAACAGGTACAATTGGGCTGATTTGAGCCTTGCCATCCAGTCATTATCAATGCGGGTGCTTCAGAGAACCCATCTTCAGAGAACCGTTTGGACCTTCTGATACCGTTGCTTGATGCACTCTTGCGCCGCACAGATGTCGAAAGGGAAACGATTGCTCAGATCTTCGACAAATGTAGGCGTATCCGCGAAGATAAACATAAGCATATTGGATGTGTTGATAGGAGCTCCAAGGGCTCGTTTCAGAACAGTCGCTTTTATTTGGTCTAAATATAACAATTGTGAAGCAGTGAAGAACGGTGAAATAACTTCAAACGCGTACGTGGTAGCTGGTGCTATTTTCATGTGAAAAATCCGTAAGGCAACATCAACGATTGATTGATTGATTGATTGATTGATTGATTGATTGATTGATTGATTGATTGATTGATTGATTGATTGATTGATTGATTGATTGATTGATTGATTGATTGATTGATTGATTGCTGAAGTCTAGTATTTCTGCATATCCTTTTCCAATTCTACTAGACTAACTCGCATTTATCGTTATCTTCCACAGAGTCAACTGATGATAATTCTGTCTGATCCTATTGCAAAGAAAAAGGTAAGATGCTTGAGATCTGTCTGTCTGTCTGTCGTCACTTCCTGACAAGGCTGTCAATGCACGGATTCCACCATTTGTTATGTAACAATCGTGATGTCCACGATATCTTTGACACTTGTATTTGCACGCAGTGTAGAAGTTAGCCAACGAGCGCTTTCATATCCTGAACTGTCCGGAGATTCCTTCGTATACCACGTTTGTAAAAGATAAAATTCTATAAAGAAAAGAAAACACATAGTAAATAATAACTTATAATATTCAGATTGTTATGTATCCTATCTCGTATGAGATGAAATAAATATCACCACTGTCTGTCTGTCTGTCTGTCTGTCTGTCTGTATGCCTGTCTGTCTGTCTGTCTATCTGCCTGCCTGTCTTGTGTAGAGGATATGCGGAATTCAATTGTCCATACAAAAGAAATATGCTATGAATTAATGTATTATTTGGCTTTCATTGAATTTGATATTTGAAATCATTGTCATACACAATTTATTAGACTTCTTAAAACATCTTACTGCTTACAGGATTTCTGAATAAATGATGATGATGACGATGTCTGTCTGTCTGTCTGTCTGTCTGTCTCTGCATGTTTACTATCTTTACATCATTACTTTTTAGTATCAACAGAGTGTCACTGTCTTCATTGTTGGTTATGAAAATATTTGCAGCGACAGATCGAAGGTAAGTTTTGTCATTCCAATGAAGGAATTATGGCATATGTGATGCCGAATGCATGTTTTGGAGATTTCATTGAAGTCAGATGATCTGATCATAGCCGTTATTTCCTTCACAGCTTCTGAGCCAAGTCAACGCGGTGAGTTTTTCTCACGTTTGTACAGTCCATTTCCACTGTTGCTTGTATATGAATAATAGTGATTATTGTTGTACGTATAGCGTGTTTAACTTGTACATTTATTTATAACATAGCATTTTGGATTCTCGCAATCTGATTGGCTAAGAAATGTGGTGATAGAACTCGATATCGCACAGAAATGCTGTCAACAAATTTGCAAAGTGGCATAGGGAACCTTTTTGCCCCCAACTTTAACTTTGGACTTAGATTGACGGCTACTGCAATGGGTGGCGTAGAGCTGGTTTGAAACAGTTTGCAACAGCAACAACAACAGAGGACCTCAACAAGTTGCTTTTTCAGTAGAATGAAAAATTCGAAAACGCTCAACGAACTGCATGATACAAATTATATTCAAGGGTGCACATTTTCATCGCCAAGTCATGAATCGCAAATAATAGAAGCACAAACAATTTTGGCTAGACATTTTAACAATTACGGGTATTCTGACAAAGAGTAGTTTTACTTTTGATACAGAGGAAGAAGGCAGGGATCATGCAACGATAAGCCATTCCAAAGAGACGAAGGAGGAATTCATGACAAAGAGTCATTTGAGTGCCTACAAGCAGAATAATTAAATACAGAAGCGATGGCAGCAACGACGGATACACATAACAGTTTTGAAGTTGTACTTGATAAAACTCAACCCACATTGCGACAAACTACTCCAATCCGAAACGAAGTTTGTTGCGAGCCAGGCCACAGCCACAGCCATCACGTTGTGGTCCAACGCTGGCCCGAGTTGAAGGGCAAATCATGTCCATTATTCCATATCAGCAAACCACCACGAGACAAGCTCCACAAGATGAATAATGCAGCTGCTGTCGCTCTCCCACTGTTTTTCAATTGCTCCATTTCCAATGTTAACTTCAACATTTACAGTAATTAATCCAAATGGAGAAATACACTGTTGTTCAGATTTCCATAGACGTTCATAGAGACTTGATATGCGAGCGTTCAGTTTTTCCTTCTCTGATTTTCAAATCGCCTTGTCAATTGTGTTTTGTATTCATTATTCATAAAATTCATATGGCTTGAACTCGAGTTTTTGAATTGGCTCTCATTCCTCACTTCCTTTGAGTGACGTCACGAAAACGGGAGAACATCAGTGTTCATCAAAATATGACTAATATAAAATGGGATTAAATCTATAAATCTATAAACTCGAGAAGCTGTGAGACACTCGAAAGGCTAAAAATCACTTGCCTGCGGCTCGTGATTTTCTGATGCCTTTCTCATGTCTCACTACACTTCTCTCGTGTGATAAATGGCCATATCCCACGGCTGCTGTGCGATAAATGCTCAATATCTGCTGAGTGCTGACCCTAAACAAGCAAGCAGTTGTGTTCAAAGGGTATTGCCAACTACTTCATATTGAGAATTGTCTAAATGTATCGAAATTAATTCTAGAATTGTGCCTCTCTGTTCATCTTATTATGGCTGAAATATACTTTTTATCTAACTATCTAAATTTATGTATTCAGTATTTGCCTTTTCACCAACATCAGGTCTCCTCTTTCCTAAAACTGTCGCAATATGTTGTACAGTGAAACCTGACTATAACAGTCACCTTTGGGACCTGGGAAAATGACCTTTATAGACAGGTGGCCTTTCTGTTCAGGTTTATTTCTATAGAAAGTGTCATTTTGGGGTTATGAAGAGTGGCCTTTATACATAGGTGGCTGCTCGATAGAGGTGGCCGCTAATACAGGTTTGACTGTGATTTAAAGACTGTAGCTAGACTTATTGCATTAGTACATGCCTGCAATGTTACAAAAGCCATGCCTCCTTCAACAACAAGACAACATGGATGCTGCATCGACCATCAATGAATGAAGGAAAACAATAATGTGACTATTTCATGGGAAAGACTCTTTTACAGGCAATGACAATTGCATGTTGACTGTTTTGTTTTGTGTCATTTGCTTAGTTCTTTGTCAAAATGGTCACAGAAGAAGATGAAGATTATGAATCAGATGAAGAAAAAGACAACGAAGTCAACAAAGCAGCAGATCAAATCAGGTAATGGAACTGTTTGTGTTGACGCACTATAATCACTGAATGAATGTGAATGAGATGTAATGCAGAAGACCCTTCTCTATGTACTGAGAATTGTAATGTAGGGGACATGAGCCAGGGGAACAGGAGATAAGGGGATACAAGGCAATGGGGCAGGAGATAAGGGATACAAGGCAAAGAGGCAGGGGACAAGGCTGCATATTAGCACTCAATAGTCAGTGCAGTAAGTGAAAAGTGTATCTGGCAAACCGATTTAAATTCACTTAACCGACAGATGCGTTAGACAGAGTATGGAGTTTCAGCATAGCAATCCAACAATCCAACAGTCCAAAGAGTAAAGACAAGTAAAAAGAATAGACGATATAAATTCACAAACAATTATCGTCTTCTTTCACTATATTCTCCTACTTTTTCCATCGATTGGTGTTGTCGTTGTCGTTGTTGTTGTTGTTGTATCTGAAAACAGTGTACTTTACATCTGACAATTATTTACGATTTACAATCAATTCTAACTAAATAATATTGGATACAATAAATGTGCGCATGCGCTGAAACGTGACAGGTATTATGTAATTAGAAAATATATACAAAACTCCACGCATGTCCATAAATTCAAATTCACGCTCAAAACAAAAAGCACAGATAGAGTGAGGAATGGATATGACAGGCCATTAAAAGCAAGAAAAACATTCCGTTATGCAAATACAATCAAACCTGTATTAGCAGGCCACCTCTATAGAGCAGACACCTGTGTATAAAGGCCACTCTTTATAATGATATTTTCTGTAGAAATCAACCTGGACAGAAAGGCCACCGGGACGTCATTCAAGAATGGAGCATTGAAACAGATTGCCCAACTAGAGAAGCTACGAAATAATATATGTTAGAAGTCAAATCAACAGTGCATGCTTTATGTGCTATGCTTACAATAAAGTTTGCACAACACAATTTTGCTAACTGTTCTTTATTCATTGTTAATGCAATGACCTCTGCAGGCCGCAATGACAACAGCGCAATGCAAACAAAAAGGATTTATTAAACTTCTCATGATGGGGCCGATGCAGAACAATTATATGCAACATGAAACGAATCATTGAAAGCGTGAAAGCATTGTCGTCACGAAACTCAAACATATAACAATTAAAACGGAAAGGAAGATAGATAACCACAGGAACAATCTTAGCATGGCAGATTACAAGCAGAACGATTAGGCACATTCATGATAGATGTTGAAATTCTCAGGCACACAATGACGTCCAACCATCACGCAACTGCCTTGTTCCCTTCTACTGCCATATGATGTTTACTAATCTTACTCTATTATTACATACCTTTTTTATTTATATTTAAAATATATTTTGCTTTGATATAAATAAGCATGACTGTTCCTTTCAAATATGAAATCCAATAAATTGTACACAAACACACAACCCCCTGACTGTTTTTAAGCCTACACTAATTTGAAGTAATGTTTACCAAATGTCATTTATTTATCAGGGAGGCTTTAGACAAAGCAGAAATGATGCAGTCTCGTCTAGCTGTCCTATCAAAGGACATCATTGGAGCACTGGATTTATCTTCCTCAAAGGACAGCAAAAGGTTTGTTCATTCTCAGGCAGAGAATGAGTTTATGTTATAGAGACAGAATATGTTAATAGCATCAAAGCATCAACATCTTTGCTTTCTGTAGTTCTTTTTGATCAGTTACTTCAATTTGTGCTACATTTCCAATGTATGCCGACATTTTTTGTTTGTTTTCTGTCTTTAGTCGGAGGAGGAAACTGGAGAAGGCCCTACAACTGTCAAAGGAGGACATCGTTAATTTAACGGAGAAGCTGATAGCTCTTCAGAATGGTTTGCATCACTCAAAATCAGTTGGTTGTTAATTCATTATTGCTTAAGAGTATCTCTTTACTATATTCCTTCCAAAATAATTGTTTGTTTGTTTGTTTAGTTTCTGATGAAAATGAAGCCAAAATAATTCAATCTCAGAAGACATTGGAAAACCGTCAAATAGAAATTGAGAAGTAAGAGGTTGAGAAACTTAGCACCTCAAAATTATTTCATCTCCATCAAACTGATGCGATTGGGTACTCAAATGGCCCGAGTTGTCATAAATCACATGTAAATTGCATATTTTGAAACTTTATGGAATCACTTGAAAATGAGCTCTTACGGGGGATGGTTTCTAAGTTAAGTAGTCACTTAAGGTCTCTAGACAGGTCATCCCTAACGATAAGTGGTCTCTTAAGACAGGTTGTCACTTAAGACAGGTGGTCTCATAAGACAGGTTATCTCTAACGATAAGCGGTTTCTTAAGACAGGTGGTCACTTAAGACAAGTAGTCTAGTAAGACAGGTTATCTCTAACGATGAGTGATCTCTTAAGACAGGTAGTCACTTGAGACAGGTGGGTCTTGTAAGACATTTCAAACTGTATGTTGTATGTTTCTTATTCTAGGCTGAAGTCTCATCTACAAATGAACAAGGTAGCTGATTGGTCATCATTTATAACAGCATAGGATTTGGGACGTCCATAAACTTGGTTATCATGTCTTCTTTTGCCACATTTATTGAATCTGTTTTGTGATGAATTCCGCCTGGAGTATTTGTAGGCCTGATCCAGTAGAGGTGCTGGTGGTTAGCTTTCATAGTAGAGATGCTCTTGACTATGCTATGCAAATCTCTTGACGAAATCATTCCTGTCAGAACATTGATCAATGATTGATCATATCCATCACCATCATGCGATGCTTTCATTGCGTTTCATTCCCGTCCGTTAGCTCCTATGCCTGTGGTGTACTTTTAAGAACTAATGATGGACTTTCAATTCTTGATTTCACTATAGCGTAAGCTAATTGACATTGATGCGCTCAAAGAGACATTACAAGACAAAGATGAGTCACTTTCCAAGACCAGACAGGTCAGAATCACATTTCTGCAATCGTTATCATTTGAATCTTTGTCAGCGATCACCTCAGTTAAACTACAACCTGCAAACAATGACCATCTTCCATGTCCAATGCATGATTTCTATTGTCAATAGGCTGTGTGTTGATAATGGTCATCCACTGCATTTTTGTTGTCAAAGCAGGAATGGCTCTAGAGCTTTCCCAAAGTAGGAGCTGCATTCTCTGATTGGGTCTTGATAGTTTTATCAGCTAATGAACTGTAATAATATGCATACCGGTATACAGTGTTAGCCAGTAACGACTAACGAAGTAGTTTTACTTCGTTACTTTACGTAAGTAAAAAAAGTAATTTACTGGTAACGAAGTAAATTTTTTGGAGAATAATTTTCTAATTACTTTTCTTAATATGTTTCCAGAAAAGTACTTTTTTACTTCGTTACTTTTGAGTGCTCCAAGAAAATTACTTTCTTTTGGGAAACTGAAGGACGATGTCCTTTTGTTTCTCAGACAACAGATCTCGGATGTTCCAGCTGTGTTTTGACTCGCGGTTTAGACCTAAAATCATGTGTTATCAGTTGTCTCTGTTGGCAGGAATCACGTGCTTTCCCAACTCTTTAAATGTGAGCACAATTGGCTGCCAGTGACAATTGTTGTTCGCAGTTTGTTGTCGTTTGTGTTACTTGAAATTACTGTACTTTTCTCAGAAAAGTATCAAATCGCATTACTTTTCTACTTTTCTTAAGTAAAATATTTCGAGATTACTTTTCTGGCTACTTAAGTAAAAAGATGAGATTACTTTTTACTTTTACTTAAGTAAAATTATGCAGTACTTTGGTGAACACTGCCGGTATATACGTAGCATTATACCATAGCAGAAATTATTTCCCCAATTGGGGGTAAAAGTTCTCTTAACTAGTCCCACCCCTATCCCAGCAGTGGTCTTCATAGACACATGTTTTCTGTGTTCCCTTACGTCTTGTTTTGTCTTGATCTGTAGGAAGTAGATAGTTTGAAGTTGCTTGTGGCTCGCCATGAAGAGAAGGAAGGTAGCATCATTGAGAAGAGCAAGATTTCTCGTGAAGCACAACAGGTAAGCAACTAATATAGTCAAAAGGAACTCAGCATAAATTACTGAAGAAATCACACACATGTTTGCACGGCTGTAGAGGTTACCTTTTAAAAGTAACTACAGTCAAACCTGTATTAGCGGCCACCTCTATAAAGGCCACTCTTCATATCCCCCAAATGACACTTTCTATAGAAATTAACCTGGACAGAAAGGCCACTTGTCTATAAAGGTCATTTTTCTCAGGTCCCAGGGGTGACCGTTATAAACAGGTTTCACTTTACATTCAGAGTTACAGTCAAACCTGTACTAGCAGCCACCTCTATACAGCAGTCACCTGTGTATAAAGACCACTCTTTCTAACCCCAAAATGGCACTTTCTATAGAAATCAACCTGGACAGAAAGGCCACTTGTCTATAAAGGTCATTTTCATCAGGTTCCAAAGATGACCGTTGTAGACAGGTTTCACTGTGTTTTATTTCTAAAATGAAAAGTTACTCTTCAATGTTACTATTCTCTAAAAGAAACTTCCACAAGTTACTAGTTCCCTGTCGGCAAAAGCTACTTGTTACAGTTTCTTTCAAATTTGCTTTCATCGATGGTATAACAAGAAAAGAAGGTATAATTTACAGGTGTATTTTAAAGAATAGCAATTTACCATCCGCTATGGATTTCTCCTTGCACATATGAATGCTTCGAAGCTTATTGTATCTTAAAGGTATCCAATACCAACTATATAGTCTAGAAGTGAGAAGTAACTCTTCGTAAACAAAAGTAACTTTAAAAAGTTACTAGTTACTTTGAAAAATAGTATCTAGTTACCAGTGCTGTACAGTAATTTTTCAAAAGTAACGAATTACTGTAATTCGTTACTTTCTGAAGTAATTGTAATTGTAATTCGTTACTTTTCCAAGAGAGTAATTTGTAATTGTAATTCGTTACTTTTTTGGCCAGTAATTTGTAATCGTTACTTTCAAGAACAGTCCAAACCAGAAATTACTTTTACTACTTTTACTGCTTTTCTCTCGTGAAGTTAAAAAACTAGGCGTGGAAATCGGGTTGTGTGCATTCAGTATCTCATTCCCTATCATTTGCGACAGACTTCAGCGGTGCTTTTTAGCAAACAAAAATCGATATCTTTTGGATCAACCCTCTTATCACGATA
>OFHS01004624.1:0-12634 GCA_900245855.1 Calvadosia cruxmelitensis
AATACACCCAAAGACACCTGATTAGACTTGTTTCTCTCTAAAATCACAAATACTGAATTGTTTAAACCAGATTAAAGGACGGTGACGTCATCATTTTTACACGCACTTTTTCTCATTAACTGGCAAACAGTTTTGAGGGGAACTTTTTTTGGGGAGTCCTTGCACCTAAGCAAAGCCATTCGGACCAAAAAATTCTATTCCGCGGAGGTGTATAGCGAAACGTAACAATATCGCTATGCGGCCCACGGCCTATTAGGAGCAGCAAAAACTAAGATGGGTCTATCACTAATAGTAATATGTCGGTCATTGAGATGTCAACATCTGAGCTTAGGTATCGATCCGTAATAGAAAATGTTTGCATAGGACATTTGATCCCATGTACACTTGTACAGAACTCAAGCACTGTGCAAGGTCACACTCAACTATTCGGCTACAGAACATAGCCTACCTTGCTGCAAGCGTTCATGCGGCTCACGTTAGACAGAAGCAGCAAAGTACTTTGTATTGTCTTTGTGAATAAGTAAATCAATAATCCAGAGTAACACTGAGTCACCCAGGTCACAGAATCCAAAACCACAAGTCATACCATGCAAATAGATTGCGTGTTCTCTGCATTTGCCATCAATAACAATAAACACAGCACGAATCACTTGCACATCATTGTTACCTCAAATTGTCAATGCCTCGTACAAAATAGCATTCAGGCGGGATATGCTGCGCCGTATTTTATAAAGCTGCTTGTTTAAAAATATACTTGGTTTATCCAAGGCTCAACACCAAATCTCAAAGTGATTCAAACTTCTAATCAATTGTATAGTACAATATTTAAAAGATGTTAAACCTTCAAAGCTACAAAGCTTTTCAGTCGAAATTAGATTAGAGTCTGTTCACACGGCTGACAGGGTAAAGCCAAGTTACTGTGCATCATTGCTGTACAAAGTGTAGAGGAATTCAGCACATAGGATCAACGGCCAAGGTGGCATCATTTAGCCTTTCCTTGCCGTTGGGCATCCTCTACTCTCTGCTGCCAATGTTGTTGTCGTGTCCTGTTTAGGAGTTGTGTAGCCTTACCATCGATCATTGTATAATCAGTTTTGCTTGATGGATAAAAGTCAGGCACAGAGTCAAAGGGGGGACTTTGCGCATTCCGATTGGTTCCTTGTGCAGACGAAGACTTTGGACTTGGATTTGAATCTGTTGCCGCCCCATCCACCAAAATATAGTTCAAAGAACCTGTAAGCTGCCTTGAAGGAGAAATTCCTCCACCTTTAGCGGACAATGGTGCTCCAGTTATAATCAAGTTCTCGTATGAGCCAACACCATTAACATTTCGATAATTCCCAAAGTTCTCTACGCTCCGGCTTATTGATGGATTGCCACTGACGAGAGGGTCGACCTGGTGGTAAATGGCACCATCATCATCGTCATACTGAGCCCACTGTGAGGCTGGTTTCAGCTGCAGAGGTTGTGGTTTATTTAAACGTCCACTAGCGCGACCTACAGTCGCACTTCCAGAGACATTCATATATGGTCCACCATAAGCAGCTGACATACTTGGTAGCACAGGTATTTTCACATTGACATACTTTTGTATTACCATTGGCTTCGGAGGAAGAGCAGCAGTGGAAATCTTGCTCTCTCGTTCATCAGGTCTGTTCAGAACCTCATCGGGTTTTGTTGCCACTTTTGTCTCTTCTTGGGTTGCCTCTGTGCTGATATCAGCCTTTGGTTCCATTAATCTTCGACGACCCAATCTAGGACTGGTAGACATCTGGCTTAATCCTGAAGTCTTGCGTGTAGAAGTAGGTGCGGCCTCAAATCGCTTCATCAATTCCTCATATTCTTTTGCACGTTTGTCACTGAGAGACTCTTGTAGAGCATCTGATGGTGTCCCTGCTGAGGAGTTCCCTACAGAGTTAGAGTCATCGCTCTCCTTCGTGGGTCCCTCAATGTCAGCTGACTGCTCAATGCCTGTTTCTACAGTAGCTTCGCTGTCGGCACCAGTTGCTGTGTCTGTGCTTCCTGAAAAGTTGAATGATTCCATGAGGCTGATTGGTGACCTTGGAGGTGCCGAAGGAGGACCACCATTTGCTTCAATGCCTTTTTGCTGAGTAATTTGGTTTGCTTTTGAGTCCTCAAACACATCAGAGCAAACGCTTGTGGTGTGACTCTCAAAGGTTCCAGATGTCCTGCTTGCTCTGCCGCGACTTGATTCTGATACACGTTTCGGCACTTGCCTCGAGCCTCCTGGAACATTCTGGTATGAATTCGTAAAATCATCAGAGTTCCGCTGGAAGGCAAAGTTGCCAACTGACACACTTCGTTTGGTATCCACCATCGAGACAGATGGCTCCCGACCAGCAAACCCACCAGCTAACTCTGGACCATTAGCCAAATTTGGTAAATATCGTTCACTTTGCAATGCATTTAGATGGCGCTGGTTTGTAACACCAGTCTCAGCTGAACGTTCTTCTTTTGCCATACTCTGTTTTCTATTGCCTCTCCTTGGCTTTTTTAGACGGGCACTGACTCTCAAGACACATCTCTGGAAAAATGTTGGATCTCTCCCAGAGCGCTGCAAGTCATCCAGCACAGTAGAACCATGGACATCGTCATCTCGTTGCCTCTCTAAAGAACAGAAGACAAGAGTATACTTGCTGAGAAAGCCATGATAAGTAAGTACCAGACACACATACATAATCAACACAAATAATGGAATGATTAAAATGAAAACTGCCCATAATACTGGGCATCAAATGTGGTCAACTACTAGTAAAACAGTCTTTGCACAAAGGGTTCAGTCACAATCATGCATACACCCTCTTTAAACATAAGCACTGAGAAATAGCCTATCCTTACCTACGGCAGGGTTAGCAGGTTGGCTTCTAACCAGTCGATTAAAGACCTCCATGATACCATCCCCTTCGTGAGTAGAAACCTTGTAAATAGGTCCCTTGCTCTGTCCATTGCCAATAATCTGAAACATGAAGCCTCCATGTATAGAGGCATAGCTATGCAGCTCTTTGAACGGCCACCTGCCAATGCAGCGGTACGTTTTTGCAGAAGTCAATCCAAAGAACTTGCTGTATATGTGTAGCAAAGCCTCCCCAGCCTTGATCTTCTGTCGCTCAGGAACGACCACCACATATTGTTTCTCTAGAAAACAGAAGAATAGTAATTACAAAAACTGATCCACCTCCTTATGAAGATATATGACATGGCATGGGGGACAGCCATGAACCATCGCAATTAATTAATCAGGTAAATCGCAATAGTAGTACGGCACATGTAGATGCTGCTGGTCAGTGAATCTAATTGAATACTGTTCTTTATAAAGTTGGCCTATTTACTCAAATGTGACTTCCAATAGGGCACAGTTGAAATTAATTAATCTATAAATAAAAATTCCAGTACCGGTAATAAATGCAGCAATACAATCATGTTACATGGATTTGGTGAACATAATTATTTATGATTAGGATCGGATCAAGTAGCTCCATCACGGTTAAAGGTCATTGAAGAGACATTGGAAACAGGCATCCTATCGATCATGCTGTCAGGAAGCTGCAAATACTGCATTTTCAATAATGTGATGCAAATTCAAACCAGTGTTCATTGCTATTGCATCCTTCTTCGGCACAAGTTTGGCATTCGTTCTTTCCAACACTATATAGTCTGACATGTCACATGAAGTGGCATCTGATGGGCCAAATTCAGCCGCAATTACAAACGGCAGTATTCAGCAAACCAACAGATCCAGCATATCCTAGACATCCTGAACAATCTTTACTCTTTTAATTTGAACCTTCCTTCAACAATTTTTAAACTTTTCAATTGTAAATATTGCTTACCTTCTTAATATTATTATGTATCCATGTTATCATTTTGATATTTTAGTATTTAGTCCTGTTGCGTTTATGGCATTCCAAACATGCATACCCATAAATGCACTTAAACGCATACCACAAAATATGGAGCTCCTATTGCATTAATGTTACCTGATTCCAGTCAAGTTTAACGACTGCAGATACCATCACTCCATATGTGAAGTACAATGCCAACAACAACGACATCTAGCCTACCTTTGCCATAGTACTCTTGGATGTGAGTCCTCCATCTGTCGCGGGTGTCATACGAGTCGAATGCTAGATAAATAGTTTCATTCGCAGTCACAACAGCAAGGCCATGCTCAACTTTGTCCAATTTGCCTAAATCTGCTATTCCGCAGAAGCCAAGGAGATGGATGATTCGTTTGTGGTTTCCCTTCCTTCTAGCGTGATTTGCATCTTTGTAAAACACTATGGCATGAATATCTGCCAAAGGAAAGAAGACCTCATTGATTAGAATCAGTCCTAGAATTCCAACTGAATGGATTAAAGCGTTGAATCTACGCCTTTTGCATTATGTTCAGCAATTCACCACCTGAGTAACCGATAATGAAAATGACTCACCTGGGTTGGATGCATTCGGTCGAAGGACAGCGAACCTCTGCTTCCACTGCAAACAATGATAGATAGAACATCAAGTCAAGGACAGTGTGTGTGGGCGATAGGCATCACACCCCGTCCAAGCAGACAGACAGACGCAAAACATGAAGTAGGTCACAGACGGGCTCGTGTGTTTGTCGTCTGAATCAAAGATCACGCGTCATCGCCACCGTGAAGGACAATCGAAACGGCGTCTCATTCAACAACGTACAACCCAGGAAGCCAAAACTTGCAAGTCTGTACTCGCTTACATCGCCGGCCATTCACAAGCAACACTGTTTAACCGAGCAAACACCAGCCCAGACCCAGACAATCTCTCGAGGCAACTGTCAATTTAGTCCAGGCAATAGCCTTTCGCAAAGACGACACCAAAACTGCGCCAAATACGAGAGCAATAACCAAGAACACCTACCGCAAGGCACAATGAATCATTCAAACCAGGACACAAAACAACAAGGATTCCAGGGACGAAACGAGCGAACTCATGACAAGGAGCGAAGCAAACGCATTTCACCGAAACAGCAAGGAAGGATCCGAAAAAGCACAGTGACATCCTCAAGGAAGCGTCTGTAAAGTGTACTAGTTATGGCATCTCCTGGTTATAATAAGTAGGATAACATTTCAGCAACACGGATCCATACTTGTGGAGCAGGACATGAACATCTGAACGAAACAGTAATTTGGCTATGGCTAGTGTAGTGTAAGCGTGCAATTCTTTCAGCCAAATCAAAGTGCCAAGCGACTGCAAACCTTGGATTAATTTTCAATAATGTGGTCTGGTCTGTAAAACTGTAGTAGGTCGATCCGGCAAAGAGCACGAATTGGCAATATTTTACTGTGAGCAAGCACCAGAAACCGATCCTACGAGATTTCCTTGTCCGTGCAGGTTGTTTAGTCATTCCTTCAAATGACCCAGTTTATCGGCGCGTCATCATTCTGTCGGCGCTGGTAATAACGATATTAAGCACTTTATTAGCAGGTGAGAGAGCCGCGATGTTGTGTGTTTGATCTTACAAACAAACAAAGATGATGAGTTTTCAGAGCACCTTCAAGCCTCGCAGAATATGAGCAAACAAGTAAAATGGCAAGAGTGAGGGTTTTCTTGTAAAACGCCAGGACATGCAACTGCATGCTGATTATAAGAAGCAGTTACCAAGCGAAACCTGTCAAGTCCAGCAGGAATCGGTTGGGAAAAACCATCACACACGCACCTTCTTCCCTTCTCGGAACAAGATTGATCCTTGTATAACATCCATCAAGGTAGCATATCCAACGTATCGCCAACAACCATCGTCACAGTCCCTTGTGAATTATAAAATGCAATAAATAGAAGCAATGCAGTCACTCTTGGTCACAAGAGCAGGCAAAACGGTCTGGTCTGTCGTCAACATCATCCTACGCACAGAAATTTCATTGTTTTGTTGTCCACCATTTCGAAGATCAAGAACCATTTGAAAGAACAAGGAGAAAGTAGCTCTTGTTCTACAAGATAGCTTTTCATTGGTCGAAGGGAGAAGTTCTTGGATCTCACAATAGTTGTATTTTCACAAGTAGTTTAGATCAAGTGTACATTATAATATAGGTGATGGTAACATTGTCACTGTGAAATTACACGCAGTCGTGCATCAGGGTCGTTCATGGAAAGCTGGGGTCTAGCTACTGGGATGACGATAAGATGACATTGCCCATGACGTCACAGGCTCAGTTGCTCTCGTGCTGAACAGCCAATTGCAGTGAGCTAACTCTGAGCTAACTGAGCGCTTGCTTTTCAGGTTATCAGGGCAAAGAGCTTTACTAATTAATCATCAGCGGGCTGGCAACCGCAAAATTCGGAAATAACATTTACAATGTGTACACAACCAGCAAGCCTTACTGATGCATCGTAATAGATCAGGACTCAAGTGCGAGGGAAGGGGTTTTCATTGAGTCATCGGTCGACCTCACGAGAAATCATATAGCAATGTAAACAGACATGATGTCATTCAATAACTGTAGCGGCCACAAGAATAAGTCAGGATTCGGCTAACAGTAAAACATTGATTTGTCAGCGTGGTCATAACCGTCGGGGTGGATCGAAGGGGAAATCGGACGAAAGACCCCGAGTCGCCTACGTCACCCACAGTTTCGATTTCAGTTTCAACTTGCATGATGCTAGAGTGATATGTGAGACAGGGAGTTGACGACATGAAGACAGAAAAGTTATGTCCGGCGTCGAGGGCTACGAGATTCATCGTCATATCCCGCTTCAAGTTCATTAACTTAGAACGAAAGCTCCGCGTGGCACCTGTCCATAAAACTATGTTCTGTTACTGCGTATCTTGAAGAGGGCAGTTCTTTCGCATGCGGATGCCTTTTGGTTATTGCTTCTCTTCGACCCCCCGAGTAGAAATGACAGGGAGAGATCAGGCGTCACATCAACACACCGCGGTGCCATTCAAAGCGCGATATGAACCATTTCAAATGATTTACCATTTAACTAAACAGTGCAAATAAACTAATTAATTCAAATGATCCATGGAAGACAAAGTCATTCATAGTATTTTGATTTCTTGTGAATCCTTTCATCTCGCGGTGGCCGTCGGTCGCGACGATGACGCTCTTCAGATCGCCTGCTCGTATCCGAGGGCCCACGATCCCTGTCTTGTCTCCGATCTGCAGACGAACAAGACAACCCGAATGAACAATCAACGTACAATAAACAAAAAGCACATTCACCAAAATGACGATATTATAAATGACGAAGAGCTGCTTTTGAGAACGACCAAACGCAGCGGCCACAATGTTGAGCGACGTTATAGAAGTCCTTGGAATTCGGAAAAGCAACTAACTATAAATGACTAGATTAATCTAAGCTTACACATTTATACATTCTACATTGATATTAATACTATCATTACAGAACACCTCAACGCGAAAAAAAAGCAGTGAATTAAGCGCTTGCGCTTATGGTTAATCTGCATGTAACACGCGTGGTCAATAATTAAACTTCAATCCATCGCGGCATTTTATCAATCGCAAGGGACTGCCCACAAGTGGGTGGATGGATCAGGGAAATATGGGACAATTACCTCTGAATCGATCGCCGGGGGAGTATCCATTGCGACGACGGTCAGGGCTCCTTCTTTGGGGCAGGTGATAGCGATCTCTCCCATGAGCTGACGATTTGACCGGCATCAGTGGCGTGACCCTGTGTTCGTAGCGATCGGATCTGCTGTTTACCTTCGGTGCTTTTCTGTCGTCTCGTCGTTCGTGTGCAGATCGAGAACGGTCATCAGATTTAATTTTGACCCCAAAGAACGTGTCTCTGTTGAGTGCGCTCCGTTTGGGGGCCGGGGGCGATTGCCGCGTTGCCGTCGGAGGTGGTTTGCGCCATTCTTCGTTGGCGAAGTCGTCCCTGTATCTCTTGGGCACGGCGGCGTCTGTGCTGCTTCTCCTTTTGATGCGATCATTTGAATGGTGCGATGGATGGCTCACCGTTGACAGCAAAGGATTTACAACGGACATCAGGGATGGCAGGACATCATTGGGCTGACGCTGACTGGGTTTGAAAGACGAAGAGAGGGACGGTAGCTTCAGGTCGAGAAGGGACATCACCTTCTCAGGACCACGACTGGAATGTTGCGTCGTCTGCTTATGAGCGCCGTCTTTCGCAGCCGCGTGCCGATCTGATCGATGCTGCTCTGGTGGTGATCTGACCTCATTCGATCGCCTGCTTTTGACGGGGTTTCGGGGTCGCAGCGGACGGAGCTCGGACGGCTGCGGAGGTAGACGAGGGATTGGCCGAGGACGATTCGGTGGCTTGTCATGCGCGTCGCTGTCTCTGTCTCTATTGCGTTCGGCCTGCGTCGCATTGCCCGTTGGCCATCGGCGATCGTTCTCTCTGCTCGTGGGTTGAACTGTTCCGTCAGAAGAAGACACGTGGTTGCTATCTTTGCCTGTAGAACGATCGTTGCCCGTCCCTCGCGAGTCAAACACAGCGCGGTGATCTTCTCTCTCATGTACTCGAATGGGCTTGCTGTAGCTTCTCCCGCGATCTTTGCTACGACTTCGGTTGCGGCGTACACTTGGAGCCCTGTTCTCTACAGTGTCCCTGTCTCCTGGAACAGAAGCCTTGAAACGCCAGCTACGCCGCTCGCCATCCTCTGACCCTGATTCATCGGAGCTGGACGACGAATTGCGCGAATCACGGTCTGAGTTGGAAGAGTACGAAGAAGAGGAAGACGAAGAAGAATCGGTTCGACTGGGTGACGACGAGTGCGATTGGCTACGACTGCTGTACGACGATTCATCGTCTGCGACTGACGACCTGTCCGTACACGAAGGGCTGTGTTCTTGCTGCGTGGAGGTAGGTCGAAGTGCAGGTTGGATGGATTCGTCTATGACCGTCGACGACGCCTTGTTCAGAGTACTGTTGAGCAACTTCAGTGAGGATGGAACCAGATTACTAACGTCACGGGGCTGTTGGGCAACTGATGAAGTGATCACAGAATCGCCACCAGAGATGGGTTCCGCTGACAACGACGTGTAACTGACAGGGCGGCGGTCACGAGTGGGGGATCTCCTGAGAGGAGGCAAAGGCGCCAGCTGGCCCACGAACGGCCGCTCTGACGTGTTTACGCCACTTTTATTCGCTTCACCCGTCCTCCAGTCTCGCTCGTGCATCTCATCGGGCGTCGTCTTGGGATGCGGCAGCAGCGGTAGATCAGGGATCTTTTCTACTGCTGGTGTTTTAACTTCGTCAGATGAGTCCTCTGATTCAATTTCTTGGCTGTCATTGTCGGCAATTTCGTCAAACTGAAGCATCATGCTTTGCGAAGCAGTGACCTCAACGGAATCATCAACCATTGGCTCGAAAGTAGGCGGATCCGCAGCAGGAAGCACCTGGTCGTCGTTATCATCGTCTAAATCGTCCACTGCGTGTTCACTATCGTTCCTCTCCGCTTCCAGGGCGTCACTTGAGTCTGCTTCTGCAAGAACCCCGTCATCGCGCGGCTCCCTGCGATCATTGCAGACGGTGATGACAATCCTATCCCTTTGCATTAAGTCAACATCACCAACAGCAGACGGGGAGGTGCTAGAAGTAATAGCAGCATCTTCCTGCCAATCAGGGCGTTCACAGTGGCCATCCTGCACTATATCTGAATCGCTTGCTGCTTGTGGCTCCGACCTTCTTCTCAGTAAGACACGCAAATCGCTGCCCACATCCTACAGAAAAAGCAGACTCATAAACAATAAAGGGACAAATGACATAGTTCCATGTGTAAGTTACATTTTCAGTTCTCAACTCTATTTAAATGATCATTTGCCAACTCAAAAGATGCTTCCGAGTGCTCAATTTTCCACAACGTAATTCATAGCAAACAAAAATCAAGTTTGTTTTGCCATTCTGATAAAAAAAAACATAAAATGGCCCTTGCGACAATTTATCTGATCTTTGATTTTGAAAAAGGTTACTTCTTCGGGACAAGTAACTGGTAACATTAGAAAATTACTTTTGAGGATGAGTAACTTTTAAAGTAGCTCATAAGCTAGCTCCTTTCTACACAACGTAACTGTAACTAATTACGGTCAAAAAGAAATTGACCCAACCATGTTCATTGCATACCTCATCGACCGATGGCGGACTGTCATTGTCATAGCTACCAAAATCAACAGGTCCAACATCGCCACCAGAATCGCCAGAAAAATGGCACACAATCTGGATATTGCAGAAGTCCTACAAAAACAAAGTCAATGATGAATGATGCGTTTTAAAAACACAATCTAGCTCAACACTTTCTATGACCAATTTGACTGCATTATTTCTTTAGTGGCAGTGTGAAATGCTATTGCTTACTCTGGACAATATTTCCACATAAATGTTGTCAATTAACGTACAACGAGCTACGACAGGCACAAGGTTAACATAAAAACAATGAATCATCATATTGCTGAAAGAGCTAGGTCTATTCTAGATTGTGACCACGTGGAATCATCTACTAGCTTGTATTCACGACCTCTTCTGTTTTTGTCTATCGTTTTGCTTTTCATAATCTTGGTTTTGTCAGGTAATGCATGAATATTACATATTTCATTTCCTGTAGCTGTATAGACCTAGACAAGAAAAGGGTTCAACTTTGCTCTAAAGCTATGTTCACTTGGACATGAACATTCCCAGCTATTGTACAATTTGTCAACAGTGGAGCTCTTCACAAAAGATGCCATTACAACATAGCCCAACACTAACACGGAAATTAGCCAATCGGCAAAAACTTCAACAAGAACGGACTTGAAAAATGACGTGTCGTTTTGCAATGGACCATGTTGGAAACCGATTTCAAGCTATCTTATTGGATTGGGTAAAATCAGAGCAAATATCGGGATTAGATTAGATTGGATTGGGTTTTTGAATACCCCGTATCCAACAGCACTAAAGGTAGCCTACTCACAGCTCATTTTGGACATTTCGAAATGATGTCTATGATATTAAAGGCATTCTCATGAGTCACGGCTAACCCCTTTCAATGACTTACTGTACTTGCAATCTGTTGTTGCTAATTAATTGCCAATATCTTTGGTCGCAACTAGCCTAAAGCCCGGGGCAAACGAAGCAACATTTGCACGCAACATCGCCCAACAATTGTTGGGCGCGAAATTTGAATGTTGTGAGGGGGTGGCTAAACGTGAACGCAACATCGTCAGTTCGTCACCAACACTATTGTTTGGAGCTTGCGTTTGCCCAAATTGTCTAGCGCTCGGAGCAATGCAGCTATTTCGGAGTCCTCGTCTTCCTATGGTTCCGTAGTTGTGCTATCTCCAAAGCCATCATCAGTGAAACAGTGCTCTTGGACTTCAGCATGCTCCATTTTCCGCTGGAAACAATTAATTTCAAGTGCACTGGCCATATACGTAATTTTCTTCTATTTATTTGTTTATTTGCACTGGGCTGCGGACCTGGAGGCACACGACAGTACACCACGTGCGTTAGTTTGTCATACTGCGCCTGCGTAGACGATGTTGTGCGTCATTAAAAGATGATAGTCTCGTAAAAATTCCTCTACCTCCATCCAACATCGAAAATGTTTTTGATCTGAATCAAAAACAGCGCAACAACGTCCAACAAGTCCCAACACCATACAACACCGTCAAACACGGTGGCTAAACGACGCAACATTTCGCATCCAACAATTGTTGGACGATGTTGGGTGCAAATGTTGCGTCGTTTGCCCCGGGCTCAACTGTCACAATTTCTGACAATTCTCATAAAATCCACCCACATGTATTTTAGCGTGCTTAAATTCACTCATACTCAATATTGATACGTTAATTTTATCCCAGTCACCGAAATATTTCCGAATTATAGCAGAAAAGAGCAACAAATCTACAATGTCGGCTGTGTGCACAGACTAACAGTGCGAACAAAATCTGTTTGTAAATGACATACAATCATCTGCAAAATGGATTCAAACATTACCATAGGCAGTTATATAATACGTTATGTGTATGAATGTTGGTTTTGCTGTGTTCTTAAATCTGGGTTTATCGATTGGAAACACAGCATGGCGATAGAGAACAGAACAGTCGTCGCTACCGACGGTCCGACGCCGGCAAAAGTGCTAGGCTAATCAATGCTTATATTCAAGGATAGGAACGATACATTTTATATGTACTCTGAGTAAGAGTAAAAGTAAGCAGCTTCAAAACTACTCTGAGTAAGAGTAAGAGTAAATCAACTTGAAATTACTCTGAGCAAAACTAAAAATACGCTTAATAAAATGTTACTCAGAGTAAGAGTAAAAGTAAAAGTAAAAATTTTGTATTCAAATGAACAAAGCGTGTAATGGTATTCAACAGCAGTAGGTAAAATCTATTGTGAGTCTCATGCTAGCCAAACGAGATATATGAAGCAAGATGTTATGCATCATGTACGGCATGTGGTGAATATTCAAGCGTCCCTTAACTTTTAAATTTTCAATTACAAAAAGAATATTTTAATAGTTTATTGGTTTTGCTATGAAGAAAATACTAGTCCTTCTGCGCTAAGCAGGCACTCAGATGCAGATGACAGTGCAGCATTGGATGAGATGCGTGAATCGGTCTCAGTGAATGACGAGCAAGTCATTCAACAAGGGTAGTTCTCTCAAAGAATGCAAATCTTTATTGCCTGA
>OFHS01004626.1:0-13470 GCA_900245855.1 Calvadosia cruxmelitensis
CGTTTCGAGGGCACTTACAGACCCACAGACAGACAGACCGACAGACAGACAACATAGCGCGTTTAGTATTATGGGATAGTATATTGTTGATATTTTCCAGCTGTTGCTCCTGTTGTGCCCGAGCTCATGAATGACGAAGACACCTCGAACTTTGATGACATTGCCGACCCCGAAGGAGGAGAAGAAACATTTGAATTGCCAAAGGTAATTTTGCCAAGTGACACTGTTTGTTGTTGCTGTGGTTTACTTGTTGTTGTTTCAAAATTATGTAATTGCTTATTTTAGTTTCAAATTGTTATATTTGTCAAACTTGAAAATAGCGATTGACAATCAAGCTCAGGTATCTAAAGGAACTCACTCTAACGTGAAGCCTAAATGAAAAACTAGCGTTTACCACTGCATTGGAAATATCTACAACTGTAAGACGATGGCTTTTCAGTGTTGTTGTTGTTGTTGTTGTTGTTGTTGTCGTTGTTATTGCCATTTTCCACAGTAGAGCTCCTCACTTTATTTGAATTTATATTGTAACGTTGTCTGCACTATATATTGGACTAGCTAATAATTGGACCAGCCGATTTATCCAACCACACGTTCAAAGACAAAATCATTTAAGAAGAACATTTGACATCTGTTTGATTGGTTTAACGCTTAATTGGTCCAAATGAAAATCTCCAGATGTGGTACGATTGCATGGAGTCAACTGTATAAAAAAAAATGCGTGGAGGCTCTTACAGAGTATCTGCAGTCATACAGAGCTTGCTCTATTCGATTTTGACTTTGTTCGCTTGTGGTGTGAGTATCCTTTAATGATTTGACCGTACAGTGAAACCTGTTTACAATGGTCAACTCTGGGACTTGAGAAAAATGACCTAAGTTATAGACAGGTTGCCTTTCTGTCCAGGTTGATTTCTAGAGAAAGAGTCATTTTGGGTTATGAAGAGTGGCTTTTATACACAGATGGCTGTTCTATAGAGTTGGCCGCTGATACATTTTTGACTGTACATTCAATTTGGGCATATATTTTCATTTTACTGATTTTGTTTGCTTTAGGCATTTGCTGGCAACCATCTACCGTTTGTTGGATTCACATTTAGTAAAAAGCACTCGTGAGTATCTAACCAGCAGTGAGGTTTCTAGTTCTGTACAGTTTATATATAAATTGGCTATACAGTGTAACCCGCTTAAGCGCAATAGTAATTTGCCAACAATATCGTTTGCTCTTATTAGGAATTGTGCTTATCAGGAATCGGTTAAGAGAGTTTGTTCTGTACGCATTAATTCGGTACATAGCAAATTGTTTGCAGATAAACGGGTTTTTCGCTTATCCGATTTGCGCTTAAACGGGTTATACTGTATGCAGAATCTGTTTATATGCAAACTTTTGAAAATCTCAATTTAGCGAAACACTGCATTTCACTTTCAATTAAACATTTCGCTTGCAAATACTTTTTGTCTATAAGCGGCGTATACTGTAATGGAAGAGCTGGACCCAATGCATCGATTATTCGATCAAAGGATCGCTTGTGGCTATCGATTTTCTACAATTGTTTCATTGATATTACTAATTGGAGCAATTGCAGCCTTTCAAAGGACTATATGGTATTTGAATGATACACGGAATACAGTCACGTGATTACATAATGACGACATCAAGTTCACATTGACCATGCATTAACCACTATAGATTCTAGAGATTGTAATTAGACCGTTGTCAGATGCAACAAAATCTATGATGTAAGTCGCAGCATTTCTTGACAAATAATACAAATAATAATGTTTGATCTAGGACTGATTTCGATTTGCCTAAGATAATATTTTATTTTAAGCCGTGTCCTGCTATTGTCTTGTATACACATTTTCGGAACAAGTCAAAAGTAGCAAGTCAGATAGTTAGTCGCTACAGATCAACCAATCAGCAATCGATAAAGCGATTTCAAGTCTTCATTTAACTAGTTTTATGAGCAGGGCAAGAGTTAATATTTTATCTAAAGTAGTAACTCTCTACTAAATATATTGTTTGAAATCTAAAATTTCCAATTTGCCAAAGACACAGGCAAATGACACTGTGTCTACATTTGTTTTTGACTTTCATTCATTGAATTCTTCTCGTATTTTTTCAGTGTGTTTTCTGATGGTAGTGGCCTACCAGAAGCAAAGGTAAAACGGATGAATGCTCCAGCTGACGGTTTATTCAGCCCATGAATTTGCAACTTATTTCTGTGACTGACAAATCATTTGTTTTTATTTCCAGGGTAACTCAAAAGAAGTGGAGGCAGAGGTAAGCGTTTGCCAGTCTTATAACCTCATTGATTAGTTGAAATATAAATGTGTAAGGCTGCTGTAGCATTGACATGATCCCTTGCGATCTAACTCAGATAGTTTGGTTCTAAAATGATAAGAATATGTGATCCATATTGAAGCGGGTTGAATTCACGCAGCGTATCATCATCGGAGTCAAGGTTGTCATGTTTTAAGATGACGTCATCATGTGCTGATTTTCCTTTGTTCATATAGCTCCAGGCAATAAAACGGAGACTATTGGCAGCGGAAGAGCAAGTGTCCCACGAGATGACAGCCAAAGACGAAATGGAGCAGACCCTAAGGTGATTACTGGTTGAGCTACTACGTTGCTCTATCAGTGTCATACTGATTCATTAATGATCTGTAAGACTGACGGCAAACATAATGCTTATAGTGGTTGAACATTTCGTGTTCAAAATTGTTAGCATTCCAAAATTCATTTTTGGATTTGAATCTCAACTTAAGACTCAACTCATAAGTTGCGTTTTAAGTTGAGATTCAATTCCAAAAATGTATTTTGTATGACCAAACGGCACATTTTCAGAATGACAAGTGTCCCGTGCGTCAGCATACTTACACATAAATAGATATTAGATTTATATTTTTATTTTGATCACAACAATGCAACAAATAAGTGAAAAAGATAAAAAGTTAATACAATTTTGCTATCAAAGTTACAAAATAAGAAATATATGTGATCATGGTCATCCCGTAAGCTAACCGCTTGTTGTTTTTTTACATAGCGATGCAAGTTGCACAAATTTGTATGTACAGTAGCAGCAAAAAATAACTTGAAAGATGTGGTAACTGAATTTTGATTATTAAATTCTACACATTTTTATGTAGAATTTAAGAATGTTCTAATAGCCAAGAGGTGAAGAATTAATTTAAATATATGCACATGTTCCTTAGTCATTGTCTATTTCTTCAAATATATTGCGGCTTGCCAGTGAAGTTCCTGGGCTTGTCCTGCATGTATCTGTTTGCGTTGACTGTTATATGACTTCATTGCTGTTAGCATTACCATTGTAGAATGTGGAGTGATACTTGTGTATTCTTATGTGTTGCTTAGGTTTACAACAGCAAAATTAGAACGTCATTCAAAGGATTTAGAAGAAGAGGTGAGTGCTGTTTTTTTTCCCATCACTTGGACTGTTCGATTGATTTTCAGCAGTTGCCACCACTGTATCTACAAATCCATTGAAGCTAAAATCCGGTCCATAACAAGGGCCGAACCATCAATATATTATGGATAGGTTCCACTGTATAACCCAGGGGAATTGATTTCTTCAAATATTGTACTTTCGTTGCATGATGTGATCTTTCTTGTCTTGTTTACAGATGGAAGCTCGGAAGAAGGCCGAAGCGCAAAGCCGCGAGCTGGAACGTACGGCTGCTGTCTACAAGCATGACCTGAAAGAGGTGAGAACGACAATGTCAATGTTGCGTTTGTCGCTATTGCCAGATACAGTCAAGCCTGTATTAAGAGCTATCTCTATAGAGCAGCCACCTGTGTATAATGACCACTCTTCGTAACCCCAATATGATACTTTCTATAGAAATAAACCTGGACAGAAAAGCCACCTGTCATTTTTCTCAGATTGCAGAGGTAGATAGATAGATAGATAGATAGATAGATAGATAGATAGATAGATATTTTATTTTGATCACAATAAGTCAACAAATAAACAAAGAAAGATAAAAGTTAATACAAGTTTGCTATCAAAATTACAAGATCAGAAATATGTGATCATGGTCATCCCGTAAGCTAGAAGCTTGTTTATTTGGGAGACCATTTACAAAATATGAGGTCAAATATTATTACAAATACAAAATACCAGCATTAATTACATATGAAGAGTTCATTTTTGGCAATGTAAACATATAAATCAGGTTCATGCATTAAAAAACTAGAGTAACGGTAAGCTAAATAAAAAATGAGTATAAAATTAGAACAGTAGAAGGAGAAGGTAGGGGGGAACATAAAGAGAAGAAGGGGAAAAAAGAACGGAAGAAGGATAGTAATCAGTCGATACAACTGTAACAGTTCTTGATGGTACATGTTTCATAGTAACGTTCAATAAATGTTAGTTTTAGACTTTTGAGGAAACCGTTATAGACAGGTTTCACTGTAAGTGCTGTACATAACTACTTGTGTTTAGGAACAATATTTCAATAAGGATCATTCCGAGTAGTCTTTGACATAATACAATCTACACAATGGACTCTGAGCAATTGAGTCATCTTTTGTGCATAATTTCCTATTTTGATAAATCAAGCACGCTCTATTGCTCTGTCTGGGTACAACTGTGTTCAGATTGTGAGCTGGCATTGACAATTTCGAAAGTCAAGAGCAATCCTTCAAAGCAAGGATTGTAGAAAGATTATGGATATTTGCGCCCTAAACAAATCATTTCCTGGTGCAGTCACCTTTAGCAGGATACAACTTGCTAATTTATACTGAATTGCATTGGGACTGTGCATGACAGATTGATGACTTGCTTGTTTTTTGGTTGTTGTAGAACCAACGCAGAGCAGAGTTTGAGGCAGATGCCAAGCGCAAATTAGAAACCAAATTGTCAGAAATGCAATCAAGAATCGATGCTGAAAGCGACTCAAAAGAAGAAGTAATGAAACTGCAACGTAAAATGCAGTCGATAGAAAAAGAGGTAAGTTTAAGAACGGAAAGCCTGTTGAACTCAAATCTATAGAGTTCAGAATCTTTATGTCTGCAGTCATGGCACGGCTACGACTACGATGTTTTTCTCTTTTGTCGTTTAGAGTAACGAATTAAAAGAAAAGGCCCGACTCGACGACGATGCGCAAATGAAATTGAAAAAGTCAGAATCTGAACTTCGAAAATCGCAAGCAGTGTTGGAACATTCGCATGCAGAACTTAAAGATAAATTTAAATTATTGAATGAATCGAAGGTATGTAATCTTTAGGTATATATTTGTTGTGTTGTCGGGGGCAATATCGTTGTTTTGTTCTGAGAGGATTGATGGGTTTACAGTGATTTATTGTGAATTGATTCGTTAATATTATAAATTTGAATGAAATTAAATGTACAGAAGGTCAGAATAAACGTTTTTCGAACTACAATAGTAACTTTTGAAAAAGACAAAGTTGTCGTTCTGTAAAGTGTTCGCATTCAAAAGAATAAACAAGTAGGGCTGTTTGTTACGTTAGCTACGTGACCGTTTTAAAGAAAGCAACAACAAAGAAAGACGTTAAGGGACCTGGCCATCCTAGCTGCTATTGACAAGTAACTGTTATTGCAAGTTTGAAGATGTTTTTGACTTATGTATACAGTGTAACCCCGTTAATATCACCTCGGTTAATATCACAACCCGCTTAATATCACTCCAGTCTGAGAACCAAGCTCTGTCTGAATCAACTATTCTAACCCGCTTAATATCACGACCCGCTTATTATCACAATCTTTGACTGGAAAACCGTAGTGATATTAACGAGGTTCCACTGTATACCCATTGGACAATGACTGGGTTTAAGCTCTGTCCAATTAATTCAACCCTATAACATAATTATGTGCATATAACAACTATCTGCAAGAGGATGTCCCACCATGACACTGTCAGGGTTAAGAGGAGATAGTAGCTATGGTGTTATAGTATACTGGCACACTCTGGCTGTCTTTTTGTGGAATCTGATTGTTTCCATTGCCACGATGCTTTTGATATTATTGATCAATCAGGTAGCATTAGTTAACCCTTGTCCTGCTATTGACGTGTATACACGTTTTCGAAACAATTCAAAAGTAGCAACATATAACCAATCACATAGTTTGGTTCTAGCGATCAACCAATCAGCCATCAATGAAGCGACTTTAAGTCTTCATTTAACTAGTTTTATGAGCAGGACAAGGATTAAGATTCCCCCTATCTTTGAAATAGAGACCGCGATAATGATGATGTTTGTTTTGCTTGTTTACTTGTCATTCTTTCGATTTCAATCTCTCGCTCTCTCTCTCTCTCTTCTGTAGTCCATTCTCGAACGTGACTTGATGCGAACTCAGGCCTCTTTAGAACAGGAAATCAATTCATTGAAACATGCTCGAGATGGTCGTCTGGAAATGGAGAAACAGCTTGCGCTGTTGAAAGACGAATTCGATCAACTCAAGATCAAATCAAAGAGCGACGCCAATAACCTTCAAAAGCTGCAAGAAGACTACTTTAACCTGGAAAAGGTTTGCTTCGTTGATGTCCCAGAAATATGCATTTCTGAATTTAAATATCTTTTTGAAATTGTCCGTTACTGGCATTTAGATGTGCACTTGTTTACCGATTATTGCACCAAAAGATAATGCCTTTCTCTTAAATGCAATAAAAGGCAAGACACGTAGGATTTGTACTTTTGTCTTCTCTCCAATAAGATAATCAAATGAGGTTCAAACTGCTCTCACAAGTTTCTCAAACACCTCTGGTGTGACTTGGTGATCCACTGCAACGTATAGTAAAACTCAAAAACTACTTTTGGACCAAGCTGGAATTTGAACCCGCATCCTCTGCTCCGGAATCAAGTGCCTTGTCAATTAGACCATCGGCCTTCACAAACACACAACACAAATTCTGCCACTTACATGTATGTAATTGATTACAAGGCTAAGATGCATATGAGATCACACGACGTATTTACCACAACATATGCCAGTGTGATTATTTTGCATTTAATTCTTTGTTATTGTTCTGACTTCTAGGTCAAAGCTAATGTTGATTTTGAGAACAAGCAACAGCAGCAGAAGTTGGAACAAATGCAAGGCGAATATAAGGTACGGTATGCAGCACAGTCAATGAAACAATGAAATAGCCTACACTCCTGGTAACATTATCTCTTTTGCCAGGAGAAAATCCTTAAATAGAATTCTCAACATTCCATCGTAACTTGCAGCTGGGAGTCAAGATCACAATCCACAGCGACATTTTTGCTATTAAACGGCAAAGCTTAACAAGCGAAAGCTTTTCTTAGAATTGTTTAGCCAAATGCAAGAAATTTATGGTACAGTCCAGCAGTCCTAGGAATGCTGTTTGAACCAGGATTACTAGCCCCTGTCATGCTTGTAAAACTATTAAATGAAGACTTGAAGTCGCTTCACCAATTGCTGATTGGTTGATCCCTAGGGACTAACTATGTGATTGGTTATATGTTGCTACTTTTGACTTGTTTCTACAACGAGTATACACGTCAATAGCAGGACAAGTGCTAGAATCTATTCGAAGCTGAATGTAAATGTGTAAATGTAAAATTGTAAATGTTCCATTGTTTAATAAATGTAACAATGTAACAAATATGTGTGTTGGTGGGACCAGGAGTTGAACCCGAGATGTCTGACTGGCAGCCACACATACTAGCCACTAGACCCATTGACAAGAAACGGATACTGAAAAACTGGATTCTTGTCTCTGATAGTAGTTTTTCTGGACAGAACAGGGTATTTCGTTTGCACATTTCCATCTTGTATGTTCTTCCAAAAACGGATATACAGTCAAACCTGTATTAGTGGCCACCTCTATAGAGCAGCTACCTGTGTATAAAGACCACTCGTCGTAACCCCAAAATTACACTTTCTATAGAAAATCAACTTGGAGAGAAAGGCCGGTTGTCTATAAAGGTCATTTTCCTCAGGTCCCAAAGGTGACCATTATAGACAGGTTTCACTGTGCTGGTGTTGTTAAGTAAGATAATGATAAATTGATAATGCATCGATTTTGTTTTTTTTAGATGCTTATCATGAAGTCCAAACAAGAGGACAAGAAGAAGCTCAGTGAGATCCAAGGACATGAACGTGGAGGTAAGCATTGTTCAATCAATTGTAAGATTGTTGCCTAACACACAGTCTGTTAAAATTTTAATCAGTCTGTAGGCACGGCTGCTTTGAGTTTAGCGTAGCGAGGTATAATTTCGGTGAGGCCAGACTCACACCATAGTGTCGGTTTGCTATTAAGTTATACTCGAAGTCAGTCTTATTGTGGCACAGCTAGTTTAAGAGGAGTTTCATCAGACATTGAGTTGTTGCAGTCAATCTCATTGCTTCGCACATCGCCTTGATGGTGGGTTGTGAGCAGTAGTTCCTTACCATTGCTGCTGTCTGCAAGATCCTTGAGCATTTGTTTTACCAGAATCTGTTCATTGGCTGTAAATGGGAAGCAACACTAGGCCTTGACCCACAATATATATGGTTGAGATTCTAGAAATTTTCCACCCCACCTTGGTTTGGAATTCATTAGCAGGTAACCACATGAGCTTCACTGGCTTAGCAATGAGACTTGATTGTGGCGATAGACTTTTTGTTCTCAAACTTCCATTCGAGTGTAAGCAGCTCTTGCCACGCCTGCTATTGCCACTCGCATGTAATCAAGTACCAATTCCACAACGATAGTGCATACAATTTATGATGATGAGGTTCAGTGATAACTTCTTGGCAACTCAATCATGGCCCTAATCCATGTTCAGCGTAATCCTGCTACTATTAGGTCAGTTAATATCACTACCCGATAATTATAACTCCACTTTGAGAACCAAGCTCTGCCACAGTCAACTATTCGTACAATGAAACCTGTCTGTAATGGTCACCTTTGGGACCTGAGGAAAATGACTTTTATAGACAGGTGGCCGTTCTGTCCAGGTTGATTTCTATAGAAAGTGTCATTTTGGGGTTATGAAGAGTGACCTTTATACACAGGTGGCTGCTCTATAGAGGTGGCCCCTATTACAGGTTTGAATGTATCACGATTTGTGGCTGGAAGGCCATAGTTGTATCAAGGAGGTTGCACTGTGCTAGTAATAAAGTAGCAAGGCAATTATCGACCATCAATCTCATCATCCTTGCTCTGATTTTCTTTACACAAATAGCTGCAAAAGAACTCCAGGTGGAACGTGATGCCAAATCAAAAGCAGAGTTGAAATCTTCAGAATTGGAACGTGAAGTGTCTGTGTTGAAACTCGACTTGAAGAATGCCAAGCAGAAGTTGGATCGGACAGAACAGGACCTTTCTGCCACACAACTCAGGGTAGGAATCAGTAATTTATTTGTTTTGGGATAAATTACTCGACACCCCAGTTAAACTATTCAAACAGCAGACCTCTAGTTTGAATCCAAGCTGTTTTTAAGGTACAATCAAACGTGCATAATGTTGGAGAGTGTATGTTTACACTAGACACTCTACAAACCAACTCATTGTGGTTCGTAAAATGAAAGGCGGTCGTGTACCAAATGGCCGGTACACGACGACGTAACGAAGCTCACTCGGCAGCAGATATATAAGGGAGATTGTTCGTGCAGATTAACGAGGGTGCGTCTAGCTCAACGGCAGAGCAGTGGACTGGCAATCCAAAGGTTGTGGGTTCAATTCCCATGGCGCGCCACTTTTTCTGTACTTTTCGCAATCTCGGTTTCCAACACATAAGTGGTCATCTCTATAGAGCAGCTACCTGTGAATAAAGACCATTCTTCATAACCCCAAAATCAACCTGTTTTGTTTTTTGTGTGACTTACTACCTTCAAGGCTACGGTGTTGCATGGAGCAATGCTAGCTTCGTTCTGTGTAATTTGAAGGCTTCTCTGTTGTATGAAGCTTGACCAGCTGGTACCATTGTTGGTCTGTACAATATATTGCTGAGGCAGACTTAATACTATGGATCCCACGAGCATGTGGATTTGAGAAAAGAATGAAATGCTATGTGAAAATTTCCCTTTTCACACAGTTTGTTCATATGATTTTTCACACTGTTTTTCACGTGGATTTCATACAAGTCCAGTTCATAGTGCAATGTCATGACTTGTACTTGGGCTACTTTCAGGTTGATAGCTTGAGCGGTCAACTCCAGGCTGAGCTCTCCAGGCGCACAGAACTGCAAGGCACGGTAAAAGATGGCAGCCAAGAGTTATCTATGCTGAAGAGCAGGGAAAAGCAGCTACTGAAAGATTTGAAGGTTGCAAACGAAGACAAGAGACAGGCTGAAGAACAGCTGACAAAATTAAAGAGGTGAGCTAGCTCTTGCACAGTCCTAGTACTTGTTACAGTCAAACCTGTATTAGCGGCCACCTCTATAGAGCAGCCACCTGTGTATAAAGGCCACTCTGCATAACCACAAAATGACACTCTCTATAGAAATCAACCTGGACAGAAAGGCCACCTGTCGATAAAGGTCATTTTCTTTAGGTCCCGATGGTGACCATTGCAGCCAGGTTTCACTGTAATTGTCATCATCAAACAGTGTGGTAGTTTGGATTAACCCGTTTGACTGTCGTTTTATTTATCCATTCAACTAATATTCAGAATCGTGTTGGTTTGCCTTGCAGTGCATCGGCTGTTGATGACCTGCAGATGAAGGAGCTCCAAGATCAACTCGAGACTGAACAATGCTTCGCCGTAAGTGGTTGTGCTTGATGTGTGTAGTCAGAATATTTATCTCATAATTACGTGACTGCAGTAGCTCAAATATATCCCAAAATCCATCATGATCACTTGGGCAATTGTAGTATTTTCACTTACTCCCTTTTGCAGTTGTGTGACCCAGTTGTCAAGAGAACAGGACTAGATTCGCCTCATATGCTCTTAGTGATGTTTATTTCCCTTAGTTCAAGCAACAAACGTTTAATTGCTAATCTAATTTAATGTAGCTAAATGTAATTTATGTGAGGTTAGACTCAAACCATAGTGTCAACTGCGATAGGGTTGTAATGGAGGCTGGTCCAGACATGATCCTTTTCCGCGGAAGCGCGGAATTCCGAGGCAATAAGTTGTTTCGTCTCCGTGTGATCATCTCTTAGCGTAAATCAATCGTATAGAAAATTGCTCACGTGCTGAATAAATTTGTTGTTGAGCACATGTAAATCATCTTGTTTTGATTTTCATTTAGTTCTCTAGCATTGTTTTAACTTGAAAATGTGATATATCATACCTGACTAAATGTAACATATGTTTATGTAAAATTCAACGGTAAGATGAAGCAAAACATCCTCCTGCAGGTAACTGGCGCAAAAAATTTCCCGGGGAGACCCCCCTTAGGTATGCCTCCAGAACTAGTTTCAGCCTAAATTATTTTAACCTGGGATCATGTCTGGGCTGGTCTCATTGTGGCACAATTGGAGTGGTGTGTCATCAGGCAATGCATTCTTGCTACCAATCACATTTCCACTCACATGGTCTTGATAGTGGGGTGTGTGCAGCAGCTCCTCACCATTGCTGCTGCCTGTGAGATCCTAGAACATTTGCTTTATCGGAATCTGTGCATTAGCTGCAAATCGCAAGCAACGCTAGGCCTTGCACCACGATAAATATGACTGGGAATTTTCATGTTTTAACCATTAGAAATTGTACAAGACTCAAGTGCGCGAATTAAAAGAAGAACTGGACGAGGGCATGAAGCAGATCCAGCCTATGAAAGCAGAAATGCAGCTGCTACAAGAGGAACGGTAAGGTGGCAATATCATTACTTTGTTACTTCCTGACAAGTAAATGTAAAATATGTAAATGTCAGTTTGTTTAACGAGGATAGCCCAATACGCCAATGACGTGTCTCCCTTGGGGCCCTCTGCAATTAAAACCACAGAATTCGGCTGGGCAGAGAGTCGAACCCTGGGTGTCTGACTGGCAGCCACACACATTAGCCGCTGTCACTCTAGCATTGTCTGTCATTAAATGTGTCAGTGCCAATGTTTGTACGGTTGATTACTTCAAATGTTTGATAATCAATCAATATTTATCTATTTATTATACAGTCAAACCTGTATTATCGGCTACCTCTTTAGAGCAGCCACCTGTGTATAAAGGCCACTCTTCATAACCCCAAAATGACACTTCTTATAGAATCAATCTGGACAGAAAAGCCACCTGTCTATAAAGGCCACTTTTCTCGGGTCCCAGAGGTGACTGTTATGGACAGGTTGTAATAGTTATAGCACATTCATAGTGTTGAAAATATATTTTTCAGCTACATCTACAATACGATTGGTACTCAACAGTCTAATTAGCGTCATACATCATCATCATAATCATCATTGATAAGTTTTGATTTGATTTATTTGTCAAAACATGAGTGATTAAGTGGTAATGACTGGACTGACCGGCAAGCACAGGGAAGTAAAATTACGTACACCATATGTGCAGCCTACTAGCATTTACAAAAGCGCTATAAATGTACATAATCTAAGCGATATTTGAAGGCAGAAATGAAGCAGATGTAACAGTATCATCAGTAAGGGAATTTCATGCGGGAAGGACTCGATTACCATTGCGAGACTACCCACAGCATATTATAAACTGGCATTAGATTGATTAGATTACAGGCGAATTCAAATTATAGCTGTGTCACGCTAAGTACAGGAAACAGTAGTTAAAGAGATTAAATAAACGATGTACAAACGGTCATGAATTATATCACAATTACTGAAGGAGCAGAATTACTTCTGGAATGGATGGCGGCTTTAGTTTCTTAGAATTACCACGAGTAGTGTAATTCCAGTTTTGTAAACATTAAACGAGTTGTTTCTGTTTGTGTTTCAGTGACTCCTTGTCTGCCCAACTTGAGCTTGCTCTTGCCAAAGCTGAATCGGAAGAGCTGGCTCGTTCGATTGCAGAGGAGCAGGTAAATATTTCTGCATCAAATTAGTATTGTATATCTGAAGTAACTTTGAGTTACGAAGTGACTGTCTTCAAATTAATGACACGACAGTGATAGATTGTGGAATGTTTCAATTTCGTTTTTAGATTTCTGATCTTGAGAAAGAGAAGACAATGTTGGAGCTTGAAGTGAAGGAATTGATTGCTCGTCATAAGACTGACATTCAAGACAAGAGTAACACGATACAACAGGTAACCATCAGAGACTAATTATATTGCTTGTTTAACCTCATTTTTAACCCTTGTCCTGTTATTGTCGTGTATACACATTTTGAAACAGGTCAAAAGTAGCAACACATAACCAATCAAATAGTTAGTCCTTAGCAAGCAACCAATCAGCAATTGATGAAGCGACTTCAAGTCTTCATTTAAATAGTTTTACCAGCAGGACAGGTAGGGCTGGGCCGATTGTAGATTTTCAGCAATCGATTAATCGCTGCCAACAATCGATTATTAATCGATTAATCGTAATAGAACAATACACAATGGAAGCAAACAAAAGATCCATTTGATTTCATAGCACCA
>OFHS01004628.1:0-13468 GCA_900245855.1 Calvadosia cruxmelitensis
CCATTGAAACAATAAAAGGTTTAAATGATCTCTATTCCTCAGCCTCGACAAGACTGCCTCGACTGCTTTTGACGTCTTTGCATTGCATTCCGAAGTTGGACATTGGTAGATTCTGATAAATAGCAAAGCTCAATTCACTAATTTCATTTACTGGAAGAATTCAAAGGAAACGCGCGTATAAACCAACGTGTCCACTTAGAACGCATTCACTCAGTTCCAAACAACATACAACCGCGCGGCATGACTGTCATGCGCACTACTTAACTTCCGGTTGTGACAATTAATTCGCTCTTTATGTACGCGTACTCTTCGTGGAAGACTGGAACATCCACTTCATTGAACTGAGAGACGCAAATGAACACTTTGCAATTAGATCCATCAACAGTCACAATTCACTATCGTTAGAAAATCGCTCAAAATCTGATCCTTAAAAATTTAAGAAATCCTTTTTATCAAGAAATTCGAAAGGTCCTGCAGGGTTCGAATCCCGCCAGGGTCAATCCTGCCTGGTATCTTCTCGTGGATTGCCGCAATAGGGAGCACAAGCAATTGTGCCCAAGGTAACAGGAGTCAGGGCCGTGTTCGGGCCCCCGATGTGTCTCCAACAAGGTACTCCTGGCTCTATCGGGCTTTGAATCGGAGTCTTCGGAGATGAGCACCGCAGTAATAGCGGAGTCACAGTTTGAGGCAACGCTGATGACCGAACCATACATGCATACAATCCCCCGTTGCATTTTGGTGTATACAGTAACTAAACGAGTTGACTTCTGCATGCCATATACGGAACAAAACCAGAAATTTTCTTTGTTCAAAGTGCATTCAACCGTACTCTCGTCTATGATTGTCAATTTTAATCATTGTTCTTGGCTGTCAAAATTGTTAGTTTCATCTCAAAATCACGTGCTTAAAAACGCTTTTGTTCCGACATACAGTAAAGCTGCATTTCGCCAATTACAGCATAGGAAACTTGTTGACATATTAAACAATCCTCTAGAGAACTGTCTGTTGATTCAAACCTTATTCAAGTGCCGTGTGGACTATCTGTCAGGTCCAGGAAATTCACTGTTATCTTGAATATAGGTAAATATTGTTTTAATAATTTATTAGCGCTGGCAAAATATTCTCAGAACAAAATCAACAGATTGTCAGATTATGTAGAAACTTTATCGATACATCAGATCATTTGATTGTAAGAATATATAATAATTATTAATCATGGAGAGAACATCACGCATCAGAGGAATAGAGCTCATAATGATTGAGGCTTAACATCGCTTAAAATATAGCAACTTTCAGGATCGATAATAATTATCAAAATTAATTTATTGAACATTTTAATTAAATGATATTTAAGAGTAGCAATATAATTTGTCTTACAGTAATTTAATTTGTTTGTAATAATTCTTTGAATCGGTCTAACATCCTTATTCTGAATCGGTCATAAACAGTTTGCCTTCTATAATTTCTCTATAGTATAAGGGAGATACCAGTCCAACCGTTCCATTAACAAGTGGAAATTAATTCAAATTATACTCTCGCTTGAAGTATATTGTACAACTACCAAACGGAAAGCGAACAACAACAAAAAAAGAGAAGAAAAGAAGCACAAGCGGAAATTAGGGAATTTTTAGAAAAAGGAAAAATACTTTCAGACTGAAAGCATGGTTGAGCTTCAGGCGTACATTTTCTGATAACGTTTTAGCATNTGTGTAATGCTGAGTTGTTCCACGCATGTGCAATGGCGTATTTCAATCCACGAGCGTGCACGGAACTGCTATTTGTATTCCAATCAACTGTAATGCATGTTGGAGTAGTCATGACGACAGCATAGCATTAGCATGTTTTACTGTAACTTGCATTGTTAATCATTACTTTGAAATAAATTGAAATAAATTGAAATAAATTACAGTTAATGCTGTTTATAGATGGTGAAACTGCCATGAAAATCCTACTGACGCAATTGGAAGGCTTGTAACAACTCGGCAACAATACGATGAATATTTATTGAAAATTTTCCTCCCAAATTGAATAGACCAAATTTTCTCCTGAGGTAATTACATTTTCAAAGATTATCAACAAGCTTTTCAAATCCTGCACCACGCTATCTATTCGGCAAAAAGGAGCTGGATTTTTAAATCTCAAATTACTTGGACATTCGTGATCATTATACGCCTACATTTGCTGATAGCAATCTCAAACATTTGATCTCGTTAATGCTATATATTGATCTAGAAGGTTTAGCTAACAATTCAACTCACCATGATATCAAAATACCATCACGAATAAAAAACATAGATTTTCTATTCGAATAATATTTCTTATTCCATCTTCGACCCATTTTAATTGTCAAGGCTAAGCCTTGTTTTTATGCAAACGATTTCAACAAATCTGTTTTTCCTTGGAGGAGCTTTTCGTTGGTTTTATGTTTTCCAAAACGCGGTCGAGCGTGCAATAGTAATACTGGGCGGGACTTTCATCTGCTTCTGATGTAAAGTTCGGCAGCTGTGGTGACAACATCAAGCCATCCTCCATGCTGAACCCATGCTGGGAAAATCCTACACAGTTTTCTATTTATCATAATACTGTACATTCGCTTGCATTGAGTGACATCATGGTGCGATTACGCGAAACGTACTGCACCACAATCTCAATGGACAAAACTTGTCAACGTAAACGTCCTCGAAGGAATATAGTTTATATCAAAATATGCAGAAAATTACCCTGCAATCTAGACTACTAAAGCTCTCTTTGATCTATGCGAAATTTGCGTACTTACTTTCAGCACTTTTTAACTTTGAATCAGAAGCGCGATTTCGCAGTTCGTAAGTTCCCCAGCATGTCAGTTGATAAGAGATTCGAATGGAAACTCAATCTAATGCATGTAAATTGGTAACAGTTCGATTAGAAAATATCGTGGAAGTTCTCTCCTGTTTTCAGGTGATCAGACTTGCAACCATCTGTGACGGTTCTATTTGCTTTTCGATCAAGCACAAGCTGGTCGCAATCAAGCCTTTGATGAGTTATTGATGAAGGCCGGTCAGACATCAATGGTGATTCAGACGAGCGGGATTTTGATGGGCTATCTGGTGATCAAGCAAATCAAAGCGATGAACGATTTGCGTTGTTTGTTGACAAATTGGCCTGACAAAGGTAAGGGAAGGCGGCCCGCACAGTACCCCTATTCACTTCGCTTTGTTACACGCGCGGTAGGACGATAGAGCTTGAAATCGAAGTCTTTGAACTGCGGTTATCATACATTATCAAAGCTAAATGACCACAGCACATGGCCAAGAGCGCTTCGTTGAAAGAAACACTCAAATGCGGACACAGAAGTCAAGGAAACAGGTGCAAGAAGGCAAATGACCTTATATATGTAACCACGGAGTTTTTTATGCAATGCGAGCTACAAATGTCAGCGCGACAGATTTTGCTTGTTTGAAAGTTGAATAGAATAGATTCCGTTTGAAAAGAGAAGAGGACTATTCTGTTTTACAGAAAGAGTCAACAACGGGGAATTAAAGAGCCCCAGCTATGGCAAAGCGCCCACACAGTGCAGATTGTCCATCGATGTACGGATGCCAGCGAATGGTAATCAAAGCGTTAAATAAACAGCGTTGATTGAATGATTCACACTTACTTGAAGATGTGGGCGCATTCAAGATCGCGATGAAACAAGTTATATCGGCCTCTCCTCCGTCCGTCCCTCTCTTGAAGGTCCGGCGTCAAGCACTTGGGTAGTATCGACCTTTCCAGTATCTACGAGTGGATTTGTTATATGTCGGAACTCACCGACAAAGGCTATCCGAGTCATTTATCGCAAACACTGATGACAAATGTATTGGTGGTGATGACCTCCAAGGGTGATTACAAAATCTAATGACGTTGCTATGACGATCCGATGTAGCCATAGCAACGTTTTGTCCAATCGACATGTGCTTCAGTCTATAGTGACATCCGAGCATCAACTATGATCCGAGTGAATCTTGGTTGTCATTGGTCGATTCAAACAATGTATCGTGAATTCATTGGCAAACAAACTAAAGTAACAGCTGAAGACAGGCCTGCCCGCAAACATTTGAAACGAAAGATGGGAGCTAAACATAATATTTTTAACGCACAAAAAGTACCCGAAAAATATAGAACAGAAATACTACTGACTTGAAGGACAATGCTTTGCTTGCCGTAGCTCGTGCTTCTAAAACCGAGGATTTGAGATCCCGCTGTGATTTTCCCCATTCTACTTAATTCTTCTTTTAAATCGGCCACGCCTCGCCTTGTATGTTTCCTTTGATTTAGTGGAGTGTGTTAATCATCTCAAGTTGCGAATTAATCCAGTGAGTGACATTTCTCCATTCTGGTGATGACCTTTTGAGTTTTGATGTCTACGGATATACTTTAGGATCGCTTCTCTCTCTTAACGCTTGCCGGCACCGTGACGCAAGGGTGGTGGCGCGTATAACCATTACAACTTGCAAACGTACAATCATACGAAACTGACAAATTTAACTACATTCAATTACACCATTGGTGACATTGACGAATACGGGACGCCTAGTCACTTCTGCTGCTCGCCAGCTCGTTGGCTGCTTGCGAGGATCATTGATCAAAAATGCTTCAAAACCTTTGACAGGCAAAGACACGCAAGGATTTGATTCATAGACAATTTAAAATAATTTAAAAAACTTTGAAAGAATAATATTTGTTAAATTGTTTTTTGAACCAATAAAGGGATTGAAAACAAAACCATATCGTGTATCTTGTAGCTACCTATAATAAACGCAAAGGTTTTTTGTGATGTTCCATGATATTATCACGACGTCTTCTTCTTCTTCTTCTTCCAATAATACGGGAAAGCTCATATTGGAGCAATCTATCTCTTTTTAAAAAAGTAATAATCGTACGTCATCTTTATTTACGTAAAAGTACAAACGTGCGTGTGGCAAACTATGCTACTGTGGCGGTCGCTCCCAACACTACTTGTCATCCAAATGGATTTAAGAAGACAATTATATATCTTATGTAATGATTTTGAAAATAAATAAGACTATGGTTTGAAGAGCAAAAAATGTACATCGTCTCGTATAAGTCGCGGGTATACATCGTAACGACATTTTGTGCTCACTAGGTATATAGCAGCCACTAAGTAGACGCTCTCGTTCCGCAGACGAGGCGTTACCAATTGTAGAATATTTCCACAAGATTCAAATCACAGCAAGCTCTTTGTTCTCAGCGCCTGGTGCTTTGATTTAGTCTTTAATCACAACATACGATCTACAAATCACAAGAAATCAGTGCATTTCACACTCGACAGCGATATGTTGCCGAGAAACGGTCGCCAGCGATCCACGACTGCTCCTGTCTTCGTTTCAATTCGATTGGTCATTAAAATTATATATTTGATTTGTAAGTGAGTGAAATATTTCAAAATTAAAGCAACTTCAAATGTTCCCAAACTCTGCGCTCAATCATATGCTTAATCAAGAATTAAGCTATAGATTTGATCGTGTGTGATAAATTTGCAATACTACAGAGGCTTCCCGACACTGAAGTTTTGAAAAACTATAGATTTAAGATTCATTTGTGGCCTAATTATAGGATGGCTGCATTAATTTCTTTCGAAGGTGCACGCGACCTTGCACGCAACCACATACAGAGTGTTGCCTTTACAATGAGATCATATCTGGCGAAGATTAAAAGTGGGGTTAGGGGCTACCTCAGCAGGGGTAATTACGAGAGCAGTGCTCACTAAACCGTGCACTAAACAGTATAAAATCGTACAAAAACCAACAATAAAATACAGGGCTGCACGAAATGTTAATTTTTGTCACTGTTTAGAGAGAATTACTAAATTATAGTGGATACTTTGTAAGACAGAGTTTCAGATTTGAAGCTTTAAAGCATGGCAGTTCGTGCCAATGTCACAAATAATTTTATCAAGAACAATTTTTTCTCCCGTCTGATTTCCTAGTGGAACGAACTGCCCGATAATATTTATAACATTTTCATTGCAGCAATATTGTCTTGATTCAAATGTCATTTACACAAACTATTGTAAACTGTTCATAGGTCAACTGAATTAATAAACAAATTATTTCCTGAAAATATTCACAATTTTAAATCAGATTGTATTACATCAAACTCAGTACATTTTATTAGTTTTACGGAACTACGAACTTTAATTTAGCTGAAATATTTGAAGAAGAATGGAGGTATAAAGTACAGTAACTATGTGGCTCTGGAGGTACTGCGTCCTCGTCGTGGAGCTGGGGCGGCCGGAGCCCTGTTTTACAGGGTTATGGCGAAATGGACTTCGGGCAACTGGGTTCTCGCGCAACCGGTATCATGGAGCTGGAGGAGTGACCGCGCTTTTCAAGTTCCTGCACCTTCCCGAAGGTTTGGGCAACTCCAAACCTGAAGGCTACAACAACAACAACAACAACAACAACAACAACAACAACAGCAACTATGTCCAAACGGTATGTAAGAGATATCCAAATATATCAACTCAATCCGAACCAAACATGATCCAAACTGGGAGATGTCACAAGTCTTTTGAAGAGTTTAACTGATAACTCCAGACAAGACGAAGCGATTTTGCTCTAGACAAGGATTATAAAACTCGGTGCTAAATTATTCCGATTCTCTTTCGTTCATTCAAGAACTGCTCTGTCTGAAATGATTATAGTATACGCTAGAATATCAGCTGAATTCCTCTACCAGAGATCGCGTCACTATTTAACGCAGTTTATAATCGTATGCATGCAGAGAGGAAATGCGAGCAGTTTTCTTAAGGACAATCTTGTGATGTGATGGAATGGACGAGATTTTAATTATCTGTATATGGTTGGTAATCTAATGATATAAGTTACAATGGCTCTTTTTATTCATTATGGATTTTTGAAGCAGTAAGCATAGTTATAGTTTCCAAACAATATGATAAAAAGTACTGCAAAAGTACTGAAAAGAGCGTACCTACTGAAAAGTGCTGAAAATTTTGCTGGAGTAAAGTCAGGACAGTTTAACATAAGTGTTCTAAAAGTACTGAAAATACCGATTTCCCGTCTGATGTGTGATTACGTTCTCTGAAGAAGAAAAAAGTACTGAATTTTCGGTACATTTTTAGAACTTTTCTTCTCGCAGTGGATGAAAATATGTAAAATGGATGAAAAGTTATATATTGCAGTAATTCTAAATATTTTTCGGCTGTACATACAGTTGGCAACCTATTTACATTGATGATCTTCAAAACTGAATGACACCTTTCATTCATTGTAGATTTCTAAAGCAGGAAGTAATTACATCAAGTACAGTATGTGAAAAGAAGGAAAATGTTAATGTTTTACATTAATTTTAAGTAGTTAGAGACTTCGATAAATTATGTTTTGATTTAAATCCTTATGCATATTCATTTTGGGAGTTAACGCTAGAATTCAGCTTGAAAATACATGACAGCTCTCGATTGGAAGAAAAAAGCGCTGCTAGACTCGAATTGGTTGAGATAGCTGTGGTTTCCCTCGTTTTAATGTTTAAAAATAGAACATCCAGTATATTGTATTCAATTATGTTAAACTAGTGTGCTTTATGTTTAATTGTAGCATGTCCTGTAGTTCGTTATGTGTAAATGTATAGTTTTTTTATTCTGTATTATTCGTCCGAATGTAAACAAGCAACGCTGCTCATATTGGCTACGAATTCAAATACAGTATGCACAAACACACACGCATGTCGGATATTGTGTAAAAAATCCGATATTCTGAAGGATATATTCTATAGTTCTTCCTTTCAAGTTTTATTTTAAAGAAGTAACGGACTATTTTCTATTGAATATATATTTTTCAATGCACCGCTTCGCACTATGTAAAAGTAGAATTTTGTTTCACGTGTAATATCACTTCGGCAGTGATCAAAATTATTAGCAGCCCACTTAACCTATTACTTCACTTGTTGTGAAATTAAATATCGAAGTCTATTACACTGCAATGAGTCAACGACTGAATTAGCTCGCGTGTATGCCAGACCCCTACAATTGTTTATTGCCAAAAGACAGTTCTGACGAGGGAGACCAATTGTAAATACTGTAGGACCTGCAGTGGCTACAGCTAAATTTGATTTTTGATAATTTTCCTAATTTTCCTTTTTGTTTTGTACACAATGTGTGTGTAGGTCGACCACGGGCGGACGCGAAAATGTTATATATTTTTTTGGGTGGGGTAAGTGTACAGTATACCTGTAAGAAACACTAGAGTTTTCTCCATGCAAATAGCATTTCGGCTTTATATAAAACAAGATGTTGTATTTTTACATACATGTGACAGGCAGCTTCTGAATTGTTGCAGCCAATGGAAGAAAATGTTGTTCTTGCGTAAACAGTTTCTCAGGTCTCTGATAATCAAGGCCAAATTAAATGATAACATTCAGTGGCTATTTATTTGGGTCCGCTAGAATTACGATGCAGCAAAAAGGTTGCCTCACATATTTGAAGTCACGGAATTTTCTAGCATTTCTGTTTTTGGATTTCCACACATTTTTTCAGCCGTGATTTTTGTAGTAGTTTAAGCTGCCGGAAATATACAAGATTTAGTGTCATCACGATAAAGAATAGAGGCCATAAATTATCAGATTTTGAACAAGAGCGAGCAGATATCAATTCGATAACACGTGCGTCTTTCGTCTAGATTTTCATTTGTTTCGTATTATCAGATCGACAGCTGAATGATAATATCTTCGTTGTGTTTCTTCATTTTGTAGAAGACTGACACATATATTTGAGCTGCAGGAAATATACAAGAAGGACTTAGTTTTATCACGATAGAAAATGGATAGAGAACCTCCTTATTCTTCCAAAACNCTCGATCTTTCTTTAGCATAAATATGTACATCACATCAAGCCATCGTCATTCCTTTCAGGCTGCTGGTGTTTGTCTGAGAACAGTCTGCCCTCTCGTGTGAAGACGGTTGCTTGCAGAGCAGGGTTCAACAAGATGATTAATATCTGTAGTAACATTGAGGAATAAATGATGATAATGATGATGAGACCAGCTCTTCTTTTTATCCTTCTCGGCTGCAACTGTTATCCTTTGACGGTCTTCTAAGACACCGTCTTTTAAAGGCGTTAATGACTTTTAGAATTTTTGAATGCTGCATATTTGTTTGTTTGTTTATTTCATCATATCAGCCATAAAGTACTATTACACATCAATAATACATAGATAATTGAATTGATAGATACGATAGGGTCATTCCGTAGGCAAAATTGCTTCTAGAAGACCCGTTCAGAATTTAAAAGGTTAAAAGTGCCTCGATTGCCATTCGATTGTCTTGTGTATCCATATATGGTCATGTACTGTAGTTATTTATTGCATTTCAGTTGAATGTCAGAGAGGTGTAACAGACTAGCCAGAGTCAAAGGTCTATTGATCCGATTGCAGAACAGAGGGCTAAGGGCGGTGCTCAGATACGACAGATGGACACATGTCAAGCAAGTGTCATTAGCGTGACCTCTCTGGATACGTCGACTCCATGATCAAAAGGCTCATTCGAAAATTCTAGAACCATTTTCCGACCCCCAAAACCCACGACAAAATCATCTACCATCCAAAACTTCTACGCTAAGCCCTTTCATCTTCATTCCTACCAGGCTGCTTGTGTTATACTGTGAAGTGCTCTGCCTTGGCATCGATGTCAATGTGTCGGCGAGTGAATTTGTCTTCCGAGCTCTTTTTGTATAATGAAACTAACTTTTTTCAAGTATAGATCAAACGTTTTTCTTGTATTTTTGAATTGTGAACTCATCATCATGCATAAAGCTATTGTAGTGTACAGTTAAACCTGTATTAGCGGCCACCTCTATAGAGCAGCCACCTATGTATAAAGGCCACTCATCATGCCCCATAATGACACTTTCTATAAAAATCAACCTGCACAGAAAGGCTACCTATCTATAAAGGTCATTATTCTCAGGTCCAAAAGGTGACCGGTATAGACAGGTTTCACTGTATTGAGTTTGTTAATAAAAGATGATGATGGTGAAACCAAGGGGTCACAGCAGTAGGCACGGTTATACGTAGATACAGCCAATGTTAAGGTAAAAAGATGAAATCGGTCGTTGGTTCGTTTACCAGCGTTGCCTCAAGTACGTGAGCTTCGCTATCCGTGCGGTTCTGGTCTCCGATACAGAACGGTTCTTATCGACTGAGGTAGCCCGGCCACCAATGTCAATATACCATATTGAAAATGAATCGTGCTTTCTGATCATGTTGTAACTCTACCCATGGTAGTAATCGAATTTCGGAAGGAATTTTGAGAGAAATTTTAACCAACGGCATTCAGCAAAACAGCTAATAGACCCCTACTAATTCATGCCGCAGGTTGGTACCCAACGTATCCAAAAGTTGCCAAATTTAATTTTTACTAAACCTTAGGATAGTTGAGAGAAACAGTTCCCAATCCCAAAAACTAGAATGCTAAATCTGACACTAATACATCTGACAGAAATTTCATTCTGGATAAATAGAACTTGAAAACAATGCCGTATACGCTCTCTCGAAGACGACAGCGAAAAGAACTTCGCCCAACTTTTCGCATTATCAAAATTTGGCCTTCCCAACCCGCTTCTCTTCGGGTATCAAACCCGAGCATAATAAGTGTGCCGTTCCTAAAGTTTTACTGGATTGGTTGTAAGTCCAATACAGTCAAACCTGTATCAGCGGCCACCTCTATGGAGCAGCCACCTGTCAGGGCACAAAGGTGAAAGGCCACTCATCAAGTCATCATAACCCCCAAATGATGCTTTCTATAGAAATTAACCTGGAAAGAAAAGTCACCTGTCTTCAAAGGTCATTTTAGGTGACCGTTATAGACAGGTTTCACTGTAGTTCTCATTTACTGTACAGTACAGTATCTGATTATCAATTTCACATTGTTCTTGACTCGTATTTTGACTGCTAAAACTCAAAACGGCCATGATTATCCTTTCAAAACCACTCGTCTGAATAACGACGTTAATATAAAAGTGTATCTGGACCCGATGTAGGAGTTTCCCGTTGTGTTGTCGATCTGATAATTATCAATAAGACGCCATATCGGATCGAAATAACCGAATCCGATCCGTTGCTGATCGTTCTTCTTGTTCTTCTAGAGCGAGGCTGATACATTATGCCGTCTTTCACATAAATAGGCCGCTGTTTCTCGTCTCGACGTCTCTCGATTCTTCTTTCGTTCACTCCTGTGGAAAATACTGATTTTGTCGTCCAAATTCTAAAAGATTGAAGGACATCCGAAAAGTTTGCTCTCAAACGATGATTTGATGACTATTCTAGCAAATGACAAGAGACTGTCGGTTCTTCCCTACGAAGAAATCTCACGAGCACTCAGGTCTAATAGTGGCTCAAGGCAAAAGTTGTCTCGACTTTCATCTTTACGTTGCCTTCAACTGAAATGTGGCTGGCATTTAGTTTGGATCTTAAGGAAAGAACTCCAGCAAAGCAATTCATTTCTAAAGGGGTTTCTGTGCTGGATGCTGTCCTTCGACGACATTCCAGGTAGGCAGGGTAGGCAATATTTACAAACTACTGGTCTGAGTTTTGAAAAATACGACTATCTTTAGATGTAACATGTATCATGTATGTAGTAAACTTCAATTAATTATTCTTAATTTTCATCAAATCGATAGTACAAATATTCAAATTACGGACATATTTTTTGCTATATTTTATATTTTATTTTGTGCAGAAATTGTTTCTATAAGGCCTAACCGTTTATATGTCTACGAAATTGACCTGTTTTTCCCACTAAAATCCTTGCGTCAGTTGAGGTCAATTCTTTACCAATTGTTGCAGGTTTTAAAAACTTCATTAAGAATAGAAAACAGCTCAAACTCTAGAAATGATTGGTATTTCTGTGATGATTGAATTTTTCTCTACCAGAATCCACTGAGAGTCTGAGACCCGAGTTGGGACTTTTACGAGAAGAAAATGGACTCTTAGTTAAATGCCCCTTGACCATATTATGTTTGAACTTCAGTATATTTTATTCTAATCACATAGTTTATTCGCAACTTACAAATTTATCTTCTTCATGAATTTATCTCGGAATTCTATAAAACATATATCTTTTAGGTAACTGCATACTTATTATTCATGATGTTGTAGGTAGTAGAATACGAAAATAAAAAAGAATGACATCATCATCGTCATGAATCATCAGAATAATTGTGGCTAATTGCATCCTCCCAGTGCGGGATATTATGTAATTAGTGTGATGTTATCCAATGGAACGATCATACGCCAGCTGCTTTGAATTTGTCTTTGTGAAATGCTTCTCTGCCTTATGCTCCTTGGTAATAAAGCTGTGAGGTTCTCGAGTCCAAAAATGGAAAACGTGTATGTTACGCCGGATTAATCCGCCGTGGAGTTAGCCTGCCCCAAAAACAAATTTGGCGTACGTCCTCCGAAAGCTTGTAAATTTCAGTAGTTGTTGGCGTACTTTTTCTTATTGAGTTGAGGCCTCGGCTGGGACTATAATCAATCTAAACATTTTTGGCGTACAAGTGTATAAACGTTTGGCGTAAAATTCGACGTACAATTTATGAGTTTTCCCTATAGGTCTCAAGTTAAGTTGTAAGATGGTTGATCCGTATTGTTTTATCCTACTAATATCTTTCTATTGCTTGAAGGAAACCAGATGTACCTGTTGAAGAGGAATAATGTGAGTTTTTCACGCTGGAGCTGCTCTGAGACAGCGTGTCATTCTTTGCATCTAGAAGAGGATGCTCGGCATACATGCTGCACAGCAGCGGACATCAAATGGTGGGTAGTGGAACTGTAAAACGCTCACCATTCTGTTTATTTCTGTTCACCAGAACACACAGCATTCGCACGACGAACGTACGATCACAAGCAACCAATCAGACAAAATCACATGACTAAGACTGACACATCTAACCTAATATGGACATACAACACCCACAGACATTGAATAACGAGATTAAATATCAAAACAAGACGTGACATTCAACACGAAACCATTCATAAGATACCACGTGACCACAAAATTACGTAACGACTAATGACAAGCAACAAGTGACGGCATGACGTTTCTATGACAACTCGAACAAGGTTACAACAAAATCACATTAACAACGCTCGACATGCTCATTGATTAGTGAATGCTTCAATTGATTGGGTTCATCCCGTATGAAGAGCATAATGAGTGCCATTTCATTTTGTTGTAGGTCAAAACATCTGCTTCCACTTCTCCACGATAAATTGAACTCGGAACATGCGATGGCCATGCTATCAACTCTTGGCGGAGCATACTCGTCACTCGGAGAGAAATCATCTGTTTGTGTATGTACGATGCTCCAGTGGCCAATATCAGATCATTATCACCACCATCATCATTATCATTATAATTATCACCACCATCATCATCATCATTATAATTATCACCACCATCATCATCATCATTA
>OFHS01004632.1:0-11720 GCA_900245855.1 Calvadosia cruxmelitensis
GGGGGAGGGAGCTGCTACGCAGCTCGCTTCGCCGCAATAGCATGACCACTTCTAAATCTCTGGCTACACCACTGCAGCTAATAGTACTTTCTGATTGAGCTTTATCTATCTCTGAAATATATAATTTAGTGATAGACTGAGAGTGGCATTTTAACTTGTCTGTCCTGGGTCTTAAATATGTTGAAATAGTGTGAGCATTTTCTAAAACGCCCTGCTTAGTTTAATATTGAAATGTATGTCCTAAGCAAATCTCAACATAAATATATGTTGGAAATCATACTTAGTTGCTGTTTGTAATAATCACATTTAGCTGCTAGTGACTACGTTGCAATATGTGATTCATTGCAAATTATCAGAGTAACACCTACCGCTTTACCAGTTGAGTCGACATTTGTTTTCAAATCGTTCATTTGCAAGATGCAAATGCTTCTCTGTAATGATAGCAAGAAGATGCAATCAACTCAAATCATCTACTTTTTCATCTTACTCTTCTGTATTGTAATATATTAAGCAGACCACAATACCACATGTATGAGTGGTCTAGGTATCGTACGCAGCTGAAAAACTATAACATTGATATGGTAAACTATATTCGAGCAAATATTTAAATTGATAAAAATAAAAGGAACTTGTGCTACATCGAAAAATCATTTTTTCAAACTTATATCGAATCAACCAAAATCAAAGAATATTTGTATCATATCGGATCGGATTGGGGGCCTTAGGATTTTGTTGGATTTTGTCTTTTTTAGGCAAAACATGCTCACATAGCGAATTAGTTTATTATTATTTCTAGCTTGTAATAATAAATTATTGCTCCATGACCATGAGTGACCAGGCGTGCTTCAATTGCCAAGCACTCAGGATGTTCGGAGACGCGAGAAAAATATTAAAACATGAGAAGTGTGGGCATCAGAAACACAGATGAAACTGAAAAGCAAAGAAAGAACCTGTAGGCTGCACTTTGAGAATCATTAGAAATTTTTAAACAAAAGTTGTATAAATTTTTAGATTAGCTAACCTAAATTTAGTACTATAAAATATTTTGAATGCTTTCAGTGATAGATTTTTAAATTTGGTAACTAGATTAATTTATATTGCAAGCTAACTGATTTTACTTCATGTTTTGATTCGCATATACTGTAATTAGCCTATTTTAGGGTTTGTATCTTTGTAAGCCTTTTAATTTATACAGACATCAAGAGCGCTAGTGACGTTTGAATCTTCGTAAACCTATTGAAAATCACACCCGTGTGAATAGGCCGACTGTCTAAAAAATGATATTACATTACATTACATTCCATTACACTACATTGAAGAACCAAAATGTAAATATTAAACATATAGACTGAATTAGAGTAATTAACTTGTTTTTGTAAGCCTGTAGGCTAAGATAGAAGGAAAACGACCGAGAGGAAGAAAGAGAGCAATGATGTTAGATGACATGCGAGAAGTGAATGAGTCTTACAACGCGATGAAGAGGAGAGCCCGCGACAGAGAGAATTGGCGTTGCTACATGCCTAGAACCTGCCTTAAGGCAGAAAACCAATGATGATGAGGCTAAGATCACTTCTGTAGGCCCTCATCTGCCAGACTGTACCTTTATGCAAAATGTTAAATCGAAGTGATGAATTTAGAAGATGTAGTTCTAGTGTAAATTGATTTGCATACAGTACTTTGATTACATTAAAACTCAAAACTGCCAAATTGAACATATATGCCCTGGCGACACTTTCGCTTAAAATTGAGTGATGTGAACATTAAAGCCTTTTTTCCACATATAGTTGTATTTGTTGTAGACAATTGGCGATGGCACAGCAGGAAATGACTACAACAGTTCCGTTGATATGAAAACATGCATCGGGAGTGTTGTAATAAAACAGCAGAATTTTCAATGTGTCAACTGTTGTAGATTGTCGGGGTTGTTGTTGAAAACTAGACTCGAGTATTTCTACAATGTCACCAATGGTTTACAACAGGAAATTCCGTCATTGTCTGGTCACATGTGTGCAAACCAAGAAAGAAATTGCATCCAATCATGCTTTAATTGATGGACACAACCATTATTTGAGGTCAACATGTCAACTAAAACTATCTTCTATTACAATTTCTTTGAATAAGCTTTCACTCTTAGCCAACCTAATCATCACACTTGTGATTGATCAACACAAGAAGTAGTCAGGTAAAAGTGCGACCTCTGGAGCCATCTGAACCAGGCAAACTTTGCTGTCAAAATGTCCAGTTCAAGTAATAGTGTAACCACGACTTGAAAGGTACAGTCAAACCTGTATTAGCGGCCACCTTTATAGAGCCACCTGTCTATAAAGGTCGCTTATCTCAGGTCCAAGAGGTGACCGCGATAGACAGGTTTCATTGTACACATGTATTTTTCTTCTGAGCAATAAGAAATTCCTCTCAAACAAGGCTTGCATACCATGTCTGATATATTGTAGTAGCCATTGTTTTGGCGTTCTTCATCAGTCACGACATCAACACCACCAGATGACCCATCACACGTACCCTCTGATTCAATGCGTATTTTCGAAAGTTTTTCCTGTGTAGCACAAATACAGTCAGAAGTAGGCTCAAAACAACACAACCAAAACACATCTAGCCAGTATCAGATTACCCTGTAAGCATGTACAGCAGGTACATGCCTACAGACCATGCTAAACAATAGGCTCTCCAAAAGTATGTGAACTTATTTACGCTAAGTCCACGTTGTAAACATTGCAAAGGTATTTGAATTGGATTGGGTTGAAGCAGAATAGTGTTTTAGTCCTGCAACAGTGCTGTTCAAACAATGCCGGGTTGTAAACATATAGCATTAATCAAATAGAACATAACTAGGACTGTTGTTTGACTAAATTTGAACATTCGATCACAAAAAAATTAAAGATGAGAAAGCGGAATCTCGCAAGGCATGAACAACAAGATTATTCAAGTATCGCGACATGCCTTTGAATGAAAACTTTTGATACAAAAATCATAACTTCATATTAGCAGAATATATACTTAGAATCTTTCGACAAGATTTGAATAAAAAGAAATCATTCAGGTTCCAAGAGATTTGAATACTCCTGGTTCAAACAGCATCCCTAAACATAACGGCTTCAGCAATGTCAGACAAAATATGGAAACCTACTTGGAACTGCCTGTTGAGGGTGTCACTCTTCAATTGGTCATCAGTAGAGAAAAGAACGCTGAAGTCACACATCTGGAAGCACAACAGAAAGACAAACAAGATGGCATACAATCAGCTATAAGAAGTGAAATAAACAATATACATTAGGAAGAACATAAAACATAAACCAAGGCCAGCTAGTAAGATTCAATACCAGGAAACAGTCAATGATCTACTATACCAACCGTCCCAACGTGATTTAAATTCAAAAATTAAATCAAATCAATGATGTTTTATAAATCACAGAAGTGGGGGGACGGATATAAAGTGGAGAATATGTCAGGGGCGAAGCCCCTCCCCTCCTTGAAAGGCCCTTCGTAGGGGAATCCGGGACATGCTCCCCTGGGATAATTTTTTGGAATATTCACCCTTCAAAAACGTTTCTGAGTGTATTTCTATGGTGATATGCAGGGGTGCACGGAGTGTAACTTATTCTGGATTTCACGAGGTTGAATTACAAATCCATTGTGTGCCCATAAATCCAGTGCGACTCCAGTCATATTCTGCGAACTGAACTCAAAAACAAATCATTTGAAGAACAGCGGCTTTGCGGTAGGGTCGCTATTTCAATTTTGTGCACGCAGTATTTGAAGAGCACTTGTTTGTTACAACCAGGGAATATGTGCAAAAGGATTTTTAATCGTTTGTACTAAGTATGCTTACAAGATTGTTAAGAAGTGAGGGGACGGCGTTCCCCCGAAACAAAATAGTGGGCGGACGGCGTTCCCCCGCGTTTCCCCTCCAAATCATCACTGAATCAAATGCAAAGTAGACACAATTTAAAACTTTAACACAAATACTAAACAAACATGAAAACCTCAATAATTTGACAGATTTTGATTTATTGTAGAAAATTAAAATTAAAATGCCATTGTCAATTTGTTCGTCTCCCTTGAGACGCTCAGCGATTAAAACCGCATCAGGTACATTGAATATACACGTCGGCTGGGCCAGGAGTTGAACTTGGGAAGCCTGACTGGGCTGTGTATACTGGAAGCTAGACCACACTCCTCAATTGCTGATTTGATTGATTGAAATAATGACTGATTTTCACAGGATGCATGTTTTCTGGTATTTTGATCATGAACCAAAAATAAAGCCTAACTGGGATTGACCTACTATCTCACACAAAACTCTTAGAAGCTGTATATACAGTGAAACCTGTCTATAACGGTCACCTTTGGGACATGATAAAAATAACTTTTAGCGACAGGTGGCCGTTCTGTCCAGGTTGATTTCTATAGAAAGTATATTTTGGGGCTATGAAAAGTGGCCTTTATACAGAGGTGGCTGTTCTATAAAGGTGCCGCTAATACAGGTTTGACTGTGTCTGGGACTTAAAATGTACCTAGGATGTACATAGCTCCACATCACATTCGAGTCCTACGTTAAGAGCACAAGAATGACTTGACGTGATTCAATACATAGTTAAGGTATGAGATACCTCATATAAAGATTTGTCATTTTTCTTGTCTTGAATTTCTTCATCTTGAAATTGCTCACTGTTCACTGACGTGATATCTTTCGCACTAAAGGACGGCATTAAATACATATATTATCTCAGGCCTCTAACTGGTGCAAAGCCACTAGCAACGAGGTTGAATATGAACAAACGAAACAACAACAAACTGTTACAGTTTATATAATAAACATAAATAATGTTAGAGAATGAATTTGCCACGTCACTGCAAATTCTCATCAGACTTTTCTGTAAACAAAACTGCAATTATTGTGTTCAGGGCTCTCTGAAGAGACAAGAGGGCTTAAAGCCAAGTAGTTAAATATGAGGTTTGTTTTGGTTGATGAAATATCCTGAAATTTATGGTTTAGTTAGATGTTTCGCCATTTGACATGTCATTTGTCAGAAAAAATTTGCTAACGTTCACTTCCAGCAAAATGTGGCAACTTAATTCAGTGGTGTCCTGGAGGGGAAGTCATTATGCACAATCTAATCAATGTACATAAGAATATTAGAAACAGTCATTGAATAGAGTCTATCCAGATTGAAGCCTAAAACATGTGCTTTGAGTGGCTACTGGAAAAATTTGGCATTGACTATATTCTTCAATTAAGCGGAACACTTTGATACATGGTTGGAGACTACAAACGTTTAACCAGAGATAAATGAGATAAGTTATCTGTCCTGTCACAAACGAAGAGACACATTCCTATAATCAGCATCCTCATTGGGGTCTTTAGGTCAGGTGCTCTACCTAACATTTGGCAAGCTAAAATAACAAGGCAGCTGTCCTATGTTTTACTGAACAATGCCTGTCTCCCTTTTAACCCCCTTCTTTTTACAACTCGTATTTTGGAAGGGATTCCTTCCACTCAAATAAAATTGTAACCTCGCCTTATTAAAATACCGAGGAGAACACTGTGTGACATTTGCACACAAACACATTTGCATCAACAGCTCATTACAGTAGAACAACTTTTGTTTAACTTTAGCTAATATTGTTGCCTGGTATATATTTACCAGATGAAAACTTCAAAGAATTCATAGAGCATCAGTCGATCAGCTATAAGTCGATCCATGTGTTTCAGCTGGTTGATGACAAAAGGAACAAGGAAACATATAAAGCTAAAAGGTGAGACAGACAACAAGATCGAGTGCAAGCTATAATCTGCATATAGCAGGGCAAAATATTGTGTTGTAATAAGTTAATTAGACAACTGCAACAATGCCTGATGCAAAAGTATCACCAGTGTGCTTTACTCTGTGATCTTTGATCAGTCACATCGTTTAATATGCTGCTGAGCAATGCCACACAAAACAAATTTATCCTACAGCCAGCAATGAGCAATAGCTATACTAATTCTACTCGTACACACAAAGCAGTGTTCTCGCCATAGCCTATATCCCTCCTACCCCTACATGATACTCAGTGCTGTATAGTAATTCGTTAAAAGTAACTGATTACTTGTAATCGTTACTTTTTGAAGTAATTTTAACTGTAATCCGATACTTTTTTGATAGAGTAATTTGTAACGGTATTTCCTTACATTTTTCAGCAATAATTTGTAATCGTTACTATAACTTATAGGGCATTTTGAAAATTACTTTTCATACTTGCTCAATTGCTCTTCCTTCAACGAAGTCGTTCAGAAACAGTCACAGTGTTAGCGTTCACTCCGTTCAGTCAAGCAGATTGACATCGATTGATGTTATGCTATATTCAATATTTCCAGATGTCATTTGCCAATTCACAGGTCTTTTTCAAAAGTATTGTCTGAGTGTTTGCTCAGCTGGCGCTTCATCTGCCCTTTGTCGATGCGATCTTCATTCGTCAAAACATGGGCAAATAATATGTTACAAAAACCCGCAACCTGCTGTAAGTGTGATTTTTGAATATCCAACACAAAAATAGTCTGCGATCCTATGACAAAATGTGCTTTTTAAGGGTTCGTTACGAAATAAATGTCCTTCCTTGCAAAAGGAATTTGTAACGATTACTTTTGAAACCAGTGCAATTTGTAATTGTAATCAGCTACATTTTTCTAGAAGTAATTTGTAATTGTAATCCGCTACTTTTAACGGCTGTAACTTGTAATTGTAATTCGTTACAAATAAAAGTAATCTATACAGCACTGATGATACTTGGCATTTGACTGATTAAAGAATGCTTGTCTCCCTTTCAATCTTCCTTTTCATAGCAATTTTGAGCAGTTGGAAGATTATCCCGCCTCAATCAAATCCCCACCTGGTATTGCCAAAATCCTGGGATAACACTGTACAATACAAGCTGCCTACTGAATGCAAAACAGTTCTGGAAGCAACACGTTTGCCTTATTATAAGCGTATTCTGCATATGATACAGTCAAACTTGTATTAGCGGCCACCTCTATAGAGAAGCCACATGCGTATAATTTAAGCCACTCTGCATAACCCCAAAATGACACTCTCTATAGAAATCAACCTGGACAGAAAGGTCACCTGTCTATAAAGGTCATTTTCCTCAGGTTCCAAAGGTGACCATTATAGACAGGTTTCACTGCACAATTAATTCGCCTATAACGGACATGCACCGTATAGATATGAATGATAATCAGCCAAACATTATCATGATCAATGATCTCTGCTTGAAAACCAGAGTGGTCTTACCATACTCTTCAAGTGAAGAGGGGCAATAATCTTTCCACATAACTTCAACGTCCTCGACAGCACTATTAGATCTGTTGACAAGCCTGCATTGTCCTGGTGAGCATATATTTCGTAGGCCACTCTGGCGTCAAGCAATTCCCTGAAACTGCAAGAAACAAGTGACCTAACATATTAACGGGACTACACTGTAGCGATAACCGATTAGTTTTGGAGATTTAAGTTGGTAATTGAGTAATTATTTAAGAAGGTATTGTAAATAGAGTAATTTTACAGCCCTGTGGATCGGCATACAATTCATGGTAATATACAGTACAATTACATTAGCACAATTGGATGTTAACGAGGGCGATTGCCATTGTCTGGAGGAGCTTAAATTAGAAATAGTACATGATCTGTCTCCAGCAGGTGCAAAAAGAGAGCTCAGAAGGATTCTTGACCATGACAACAGAACACCTGTCATCCAAATGCTGAACACCCTTGGGTGGCTGAGTGTCACAGCCAGGATCCATTATCATCTGCTCTCCTTGATGCAAAGAATTCAACATTGTCATACATCTCCTATCATAATAGATATGTTCCAGCCTCCTTTCTCTTCCACAACTCGAACTTTCTCTAGCGATAAGATATATAGATATATCAAGTCAAGCCATCGTCAATCCTTTCAGGAAACTGGCATCCATCTATAAACCGGTCTGCCCTCGCATGTGAAAACAGTTGCTTGGAGAGCCAGGCTCAACAATAGGAAACATCTAATAGGAAGACTAAGGAAGTAAGGTGCTATTTAAAAGTTGTTCCTTAGTCTTATCAGAGTTCTGGTCGCTCAAAAGAGGGGTTGGTTATGCCAAAATGGACTGTATTTGTTAATCATTCTGGAGGCATGTAATCATAAACTAGAGAAGGACAAATACCAATTATCCAGACAATGATTCACCTCATCCGATGATCTCCAAGCATCCTAATCGCTGTCTTAATGACCTTAATGTTGTATTCGGCATCATGTTTGTTGAATGTCTGATAGAGCTCAGGATGCAATGCTTTTGTATCAAACAATTCGTCAATTGTCTGTCAACCAAATGCATAAATGCAATGGTTAGTGTACAATTAAAAAGCCAAGTGACAAAAAGAAGGGAACTACTTTAGTTCATAAGTGTTACGATGTGCACATGTTTTGGCCTCATTTCTAAAGTTATATTTCAATGTGCCATGTCTAGTGCACAGTCCTCTTAGCTAAGGGTAAAACCCCGTGGGCGCGGCCACATAATTCACTTGTCGATGGATTTCATAACAAACAGTTGCAATGGGCGACAAGACTGAGTACTTTGACTGACTTAGTTTCTGTCTCTGTCCCTCGTCTTCGTTTCGTTCCCTCAGAGATCCAGCAAGTCAACCCATCAAAGTTACTGCATCATAAACAATACAGTCCGCATGCTCGATCCATCTCTTAGGAGCTACCGTTGCGGTAACAATAAGTATAGGCATTGTTACTCAACAAAAACCTACAGATTAATAAATTTCAGCTTTATAAAGCCATTCACGGGTAATTTTGGAAATTAAAGCCATGACAATAGATATCGATAAGGTTATTTGGCGCTAATGGCTGGCTTGGTTGCTTTGGTTAAAGCTGCGTAATTACCTGCGGATGGCAGCAGCTGAGATAGCAACCACGTCACCAAACTAAGCACGCAGTAGATCACACTGCCACATTATTTAGTGGAATTCCTAACAGCACTTCAGTCGGATTCTTTGAAAAACATGTATGTGAGAAGTTTATCGCAAACTGACTATTACGTGTGCGGCGATGCATNTGGTCATAGTTCAAGTTCGCAACTGCAAACATTCTTTGTGAGCCAAACTGACAAGCAACGTAGCAAGGTACAGTAAGAATGAAGGGCTAGTCAGTTTCAGCGTCGTCCTCTCAAGGCAGGCACAATAGAATTCTATTGAACATACTAGCTTATACTTGCCTTCAAATTTAGCTGGCCATTTGAAGACAGATGATCTTCAAATATGTTTTTGTGGTACTACAAATATAAAAACGAAAACATCATACCGGTATTAACAACAATGAAAGTTGCTGAAACATTAGCATCTAACCTGAAGTTTCCATAGAAAATCCCATAGATATAGTTTAGTAAGGAGAACATTTGGCACAAAGTGGTGTCATCCGACACTATTGTAGGTATGGTACAGTATAAGTCGCTTAATATCAACTCGAATATTGTCACATCTCGGTTATTGTCACGGAAAGTGAAAAGTCTCTAAAAGCTACGTTTGCAGGTTTGCAAGTCAGCCACACCAACCCCTGGGCCAAGTCTATTCTCTCCGGCACACGCTGCTGCGCTTGATGACCAACAATCCAATTATACAGCATCTCGTATGAATAAGACATCACTTTCTCAACCTTGATGATACTTACCCCGAGGGCTTTGCAAATGCATCTAGCCAGAGGAGAGAAATAAATAGAAATGTCATCAGATCATGTAGACTCAAGGGGCCTTATTCATGGACCGGGACTAAAGCGTAATCCAAGGCTAAACATCCGGTTTTGACTAAATTGCTCAAATTTGTATATGGGACTTGGAATTTTGTCTTGGACTATGCTTTAGTCCTGTACCATGAATAAGGCCCTAAGAGTGAAAAGAAGAATACTTTGGGTCATCATATGGTCTTGCTCACATTCACATTGCAGAGGATGCAGAAAGGGTGATTCACAAATGTACATTAGATTTAGCCATGCAACAATAACTATATTAACTGCTCTTTACTATTTATAGATTTATGCCAAAGATGGATTCAGGGATGAGTTGCTTTATAGAATGTCCAGTGTAAACCATTCACTCTCCAACAGAATGAAGTGTTTTCTCTGCTTGAATCATAATTCATGAAATCAAACAAAATTACATTGACATAAAAGGGAGATAATTACTAATTAATTACAGCCATGCCTACTAATTACTATGATATTGTATAATTTATGAATTATTTTGAACATCTAAATCGAAAACAGGCAAGCAACGGAGATACATAGGCCCACTGTATTCTCCATGGTAGCTTTTAAAGTCCGAATGAAATATATTTTAGGCTCATAATTAGTTTATGCAGCTAAAAAGTGCAACAACGCATGCAACAGCCATAGGCCTATACATCAGGATTATATTCTTTTAAAAAAGCTGTAACCACTGCAGAGATGTAGAAACAAATTTGAAGACAATAAATAATTCCTCGAGAAAAGAGCAATAAAACCTACTGAAGAAAGTTAATTATTGCCTTCTGAATAAAAGTACTTAATTAATTACATCACAACGCTTGAAAATAGTTAACATTGCTATGTCAAATAATTATAGCTATTGCTGTATGTCGTCTATTGTTCACGATGCTTCAGTGCTTGATTTTTTAGTGACTATTGAGTTTGACTATTATTTTATGACAATTAGGTACTGCACCTGTTTAATATATTTGCTATTAGCCTACATGTCAGTCAAATCTGCAACTCCTGTAGGCATAATTCTCTCCTTTCATGCAGCTGCCTCACGAATAAAGATAATAGCTTACGGGATTTCACACTAAATTATAATCATGAGCGGTTGAGTACTGCAATAACTGGCACTATAGTCTGCACAACATTAGAAATAATACAACATTCAAAACTGCATAGCAAGAGTTTTAGTTTGTAGTAGGCTACAGTCCCTAGTGGAAAACATGTATGTTGCGCCGAATATCTTCGGCAAGAAGCGGACGTCCTGCACCAGATGCTGGCCAGTCTGCAGGACTGGCAGTGCCGCACACCATATAGATATGAAAAGCCTTGCCGCACTTAAATTTAAGTTTTATTAAAGTTGATGCGTTCAAGCCACTGTTCTCCACCTAGAGACACTGAATTTTGTATAACCTGTTTTATTTTTTGTCTAAAATTCTATATATGCTGCACTCAGCTTGCTACAAAAGTCATATGCCGCATGCGCACATGACTTCTCAAGTGCTTGCCGCACGCGAGATCTCGTTAAAAAGTGCCCTTATCTGCAGACTGGGATGCTGGCACACAGTGGTGCAAGAGATTTTAATAGTTGGTACTAAACATTGCTAATATTCCAGATTTTGGCATGGTGCAAGCTTGGAACAGCTCCTCCTGGCGTAGTTTTCAGCGTACGAAAAACCAACTTTCCAGTAAGGGCTACAGTCCCGACTGCATTCCTTGCGTTTTACGCGGGGAATTTCGAGTTTTGCGCGGCTGAAACTGCGCGGATTTTTCCGCGCAAGACAAAAATAAACAATAGAAATTAGCAGTTTATGGTAGGAAAATGCTTAGGCCTATTTAGTGTAAATTTTATCTAGAAATTGCGCGGGATGGGCTTTTTCCGTAGAACATTGCGCGGGCGCGGATTAGGACGTCAATCTGCGCGGGGAATTAATTCCCCGCGCACTACATGAAAT